>JAQIXQ010000817.1:0-20698 GCA_034700485.1 Pseudosinella alba
AAAATAGCAGCTGCAGACTACTACCTATCGGGACCTAAGCTTGGAACTTTAGATGGTTCTCTGTCGGCTACTTGGAGCAATGTAATATGAAATCCGGACGAGGAGGCTCAAGACAAGGAAAAATCCCTCCTCCCGAAAAGCTCCACATCACCAACTTTTCTTATACTACAAAAGTGTGGAAGCTGAACCGGTTTTGCAAGAAACTGGAGGCTGGCTACAGCCAATAAGAAAGGACGACGTGTCTCAAACTGCGTCGTACGATGTGAGGGGATGGAGCTGGGCAGAGGGCCTTTGCTCCATCCTGGATATCACGTGAAAAAAGTGGCGTGAGATATGGCTTGGGACGAGTGAAGCTCATGCTCATAGCCTGAAATGAAATGAAAATGCATAATACCGGCTCAGGGGGAGCATATTTGGTTTGTAGAATTTTCATCGGGTTCGAATCGAAGTGATACACAGTTTGCTAATTTCTTACCGAAAATTCTTGAGCTCCTTCCTAATTTAAGGAGTCTACATTTCGACATGAATTGGAAAGGGTTGAAAAGTAAACATGTTCGTGAAGCAATACCGGAACTTCAATATTTGGAAACTCTTCAATTCTCGGACCTTTCCCTTGCCGATTTTATTAGAATCTCAAGTGTCTTTCAACATTATTCGACGCAGATCAGAAGAATTTATCTTCGTCTAAAAGAATCCGATATTGATAGTCATGCTGCCACATGGAGCTGCCCCGCGTCATTTCCCAATCTGACAGAGTTAGTTATTAGTCAGATTGACATTGCAGGGTCCACAGATTGGAAATACGTTTTTGGCAAGATCATATTCTCCATTCAGGCTCCGCAGCTATACAGTTTGTGTATGGAAAGTAGTTCGAAGTGTACAATGACCGTTAGTTTAGAGTATTCAGAAATGTGTGAGTGGCTGGAACGATTCCCTGGATTGAAGCACTTTCATCTCCGGCATTACGTATCCAGATATATGCCCATTCATGATGCTTGTGTTCAATTAAGGGGAACAATAGGCTTTAGTTTGCCATCCGTGGAGTCCATTTCCATTCATATCAAATCTTTGGAATGCTCACCTCTCCTTTTGTCTTGTTTTCCTTCCCTTCAATGCCTTCAACTTATTGCTGGGATTTGGCTTATTAACAACCCATCAGGATCTGAGGAGTTGTGTTTTCGAAACTGCAACAAGACTGTTCATCTAGAAAGTTTCTGGGACGTTTTGAGAAATCTCAAGAAATTGACAGTCATTATTATTATCGGTTGTTCCTTCTGCAATCGAGTTAGATATCGCTTCACAAAGTCAGCAGTTGAGGCATATCTCCAGAGGATGGAATTAATTTAATAATGGTAATAGGTTTGATTTATTGTGGGTATTTTAGCAACGTTGAAGATCATGAATTTTATAGGTACATATTTAATTCAATTTGAAAAATGTTGCATGTTGCAACTTTGTTTAGCTGGAGAAACTATTTTGTCATTGAATAAATCCTTTGTAATTATGTAATTTTAAATTGATCCAGCTTGACTTTACTGTCAATGTATGTACTGATTGAAAAATAAAATCGTGAAAGTTTTTGATGAGTGTGTGTGCATCTAGAAGATGGATTGAAATATAATTGTAATTAAACTTTTAAAAAAATATCAGTCTCTGCCTTAAAGAGTGATCAGTAACTTGCATATTTGTGCCGATTTATGACCGCGTCTCATTCATCATCATTATCTTGGTTGGATTTCATCCCCATTAAAGGTGCATCATATTATCATTCAGTTTGAAATGGATTGATGCTTGCGACAACTTTCAGAGCTCAGCCTTGGTTGCGTAGGCTAAGGCTGTAAAAATGCTTAGGAGAATGAAGCAGTAGTATGGTGAGGTAAATGAGTACGGTAGCAAAACCGGATTTTTGAAATATCATAATAATTCATGATGATAGCTTTGTTTGCCTCTGCATGACGGATTTTAAGTGCAAAGCAACTTGTAAAAAACCAATACATTGAGAGCATGATGGGAACCAAAACACAGTTGATTTGTGTTTTGCTAAACTTCTCTCCAATCTTTATTCTTCCAGCCTAACTTGCACAAAGCAAGATCAGAGTGGCTCTCGGCTGCTTTGCTTTAAATTAAATTTAACTTTATATATATTAACTAAATGGACTACACTGGCCAAAGATTGGAGACATAACAGAACCATATATTTAATTTCCAATTCCGCAAAATGGCTGGTTCCAATTGTTGTCCAATATGTTTTCGAGAGAGTTCTCGAACCCCAACCATCAACCTTCCTGGGCTACTTCAGACATTCAGAGGCGATTTTTTAAGACATAAGTTAGGTTCCTTGACATTGGGGAAGGTGAGGACTTTCCCCTTCCCTTGGACAAGTTGGCCCAGTATAATTTAAGCTGTTGTGAGGAATGCGAAAAGATAATGGAATCATTTTCTCAGCTATACCATCAAATGAAGACAATTGAGCTTCTCCTCTGCTTGAAGATGTGGAGGCTGAAGAATATCATGGAGGGTGCCAAAAGGGAATCCAAACGTGTAATATAATTTGAGGAATTTGTTAGGAAATTTGAAGATGGGGCATCAATTCGGTGGTGAAAGGGAGGGACATGTTGATTAAAAAATGTTAGTTATTTCGTATATGAACTTACTTAATGAGATAACGTTGGGTGACCTACATAATATGTCTATGAGTCTAACTTCAGCTAAAATATTGTATGACAATGTCTGCATTGGAATTGATAGGTTGTTCATGAAATGTATACCTGTTAAGGTTTAATTATCATTTTAGACGATCATCCTCAATAAAGATTCTAAAGATTATCAACTCTGTCCAAAAAGCCTGCACATGACTGCCCAACAGCATAACTTTGTATCATATTCCATATCATAACTAATTGCATAGTTGAAGTTCACCAGACTGTGAAATTTACTTTAATTCCAGGTTAAAAATAATTCCCATGCAGACATCCACAAACTATGTCTTAGAGGAAGCTCAACCAAGTCTCCGTGGGAAGATTTTCCTGGTTTTGGGAATGCACTGGTCATCACAATTACCATGGGAATATAAGCATGATGTGAGCTTACCAAAATATTTATCAACATTATTGTGCCATCACATCGCCATCATCATTATTTAATATGCATGGGTGGGTAGTTGGTGCTAGCGTAAGTTTATTTCTTATCATATTACTGCTAATTATATTACTTCTTGGTTTGATATGAGCTGAGGGGAAAACTGGTCGTAAAAAGGTACAAATGCTTTGCAACAATTTCTCAAACCAAAACCTGCCCATTCCCAAACTTAGCCATATAATTATTTTTTGATACTTTAAATACATTTTAATACCATTAAACACTTCAACCAGAATGATGGGAAACGTCATGGGAAAAGCCAGAGAGGATAACATGACGACATCTCCTTTTTCAAATTAGATGTGGGAATTAAAAATATTTGGAACATTCCTCCACCATTCCCTTCCCCAATAAAATTAAAACTATTTGCTATTCATTAACGATGTCACCTTGCGGGGGAGTGCGGAGGTTATATTTCAAGAGGTGAAAGTGAGTTGGTGTTTACATAAAAAAGGGTTTTTTGAACGACGTTCTTATTGGATAGCCCATCCTGGTAAATATTATCATTCTAGAACGTTGCAACATTTTCCACAAATAATCCAATGGAAAGATAATATATGGAGATAATAAGTTTTACACGTTTGGAGTCAACTTTGTATTTAAAAAAATGTTTTAATTCATGATGATGAGATGTGTTCCTACCTGTTTACAAGATTTATCCACTTCTGTAATAACTCATATCTATAATTTGTGATTACTTAGGCGCATCGCGCCCCATATTGCGCAAGACATAGATATTACGCATGTGAGGAAATTAAATTATTATACTCTGACGTTGAGCTGAGTAGACCAGGACCAGATCAAATCATAGATAAATTTATAACTTTGTGTTGTAATTTATAACAAGTGGATCTTTAAGTCCGTCTCAGTCAGAATTAACTTGGCATTTGCGACAACAGAAAAATTGTTTGACCAATTTTAATCCAATTTATTTGACAAACTTATCCCTTATAAGATTTGTTGGAAGCGGACGATCATCGATTGACATCGACATGAGTAATTACAATACGGTCAATTCAGATTAAATCAGATTAAAATAAATTGATTTTGTACAGGCATAAAATATTATTTCTCGGGAAGTTGCAAAATCAAACGGGGTTGACTAATTTTCCTCGTGTAATTTAGCCATCACGGGAATGGATGCTTGGCTAACCTTGGCGCTGGATGAGAAAGATGCGAACAAGGCCATTGTCTTGGCGGGTTCCATCCGTCGGACTTTCACCACCCAGAAACTAGCCGTTTTGACGACATTTGGGCTTCCAGCATCTGCCAGGTAACAGCCAGAATGAAAATAAAATGTTTTGTTATTTTGCAAATCTTGTATTGCCCCAACTGGTTTCAAAAATATGATTTTAGGGAGAGGCTACAAAAGGCATTCGATCTGGTTGCCTTTGTTGAGCAAACCAGTCCGAATGGCTGCAGCTTGGATGACCACGCGAAAAAAGAGGCTTTCTCCCTTCTGGTTTTCACCAAGGTCGTCTTCCTCTCCCCGAGCATGGTGGTAAGTGACATGACACGCAAATTAATTGGACAATTTTTTTTTATCAACTTTACCCATCCTAAACTTTCTTTGACAAAGGTGCTAAAAAATTGCGACGACCTTTTCGACAAGTATGAAAATTTTGCCATGGGGGTAAATGGGGATGAACCGGATTCCTCTATTTACCTATTCACTCCGTCTCTGGCTAACAAGGAGGCTCTGACCACGATCATGCATTCCATGACACCAGTGGACAATGAGCGGGGTGAGAAAGGAGAAATGTTTGCAAAGTGCTTCCGTCTCTGGTTGGATAACCATCTTCCCGTTTGGAACAATCTGGGGGAGGAGTACAACGTCCTTCTTGATTTGAAGGGGGGAAGTCGTCAATGGTATTAAAAAGTACAGCTAGTTTATATACCTTGCTTAGATCGAGTTAAATAGTTTATTAAGATATTTTGAATTATTTTAGTTTGAGCACAAAAATGTCGATAGCTAATTTTGGGGATTGTCATCCTGTGGATTTATTTCCTGATGGGGATATTGAAGAGTTGGACAATCTGGGAACACTGGAGAAGGTAGAAATACATTTTAATTTGAATAAAATTGGTCACGATATTTTTATATGAACATGAAATTAAAGACATCTTTAATTTTAGTTTGGCTTGGAACTATGCCGCAAGATCATAATGGAAGACCTACGGAACCACCCCCTCATCCCCCTCCCCTCGGGGGAATTCCAGACAGAGCCCATCGCAATTGTAGGAATGAGCTTCCGCTTACCCGGAGGCAACAACGTAGATGAGTTTTGGGATCTTCTGATAAACGGGAAGGATGCCATCACCCTCCCTCCTGAATCACGCTGGCTCCCTGAGCACATTTACCGACCCTGTCAAACACGGCAGGTGACTGCCGGTTTCCTCTCTGGGCGGTTGGATGAGTTTGACTACAAGTTCTTCGGGATCAGCGGGAAGGAGGCGGAGTTCATCGATCCCCAATACCGGCTCCTGCATGAGGTTGCCTGGGAGGCTCTGGAGGATGCCATGATTGACCCCAACTCCCTTCGTGGGACACAGACGGGGATATTTGTGGGTAGCTGGCTCCAAGACTACAAGGAGATTGTTAATAGGATCGTGGACGAAGATTTTTTCAGGGCTTACATGGGCACCTCCATCGGGGCAGGTGCCGCCAGGCTCTCCCATTTCTTCGAGACTGTTGGCCCAAACATATCAACGGAGTCTGGCTGTTCCTCCGCCATAGTTGCTGTTGACATGGCTTGCAAGAGTCTGAGAAACCGGGATTCCAATATGGCTCTCGCATGTGGGGTCAATTTGCTCCTGACCCCTTTTGATAACAACACCCTCAAGTTACTGACTTCTCCTGAGGGTCGCTGCAAGACCTTTGATGAGGGGGCGGACGGATTTGGAAGGGCTGAGGGGTGTGCAGTCCTTCTCATGAAGAGACTGTCGGATGCCGTGCGGGATGGGGACAACATTTGGGGGATGATAAGAGGCTCCGCAGTTACCCAGGAGGGGACAAGCCACTCCTTAGGGACCCCCACCATCCAATGTGAAAGCTTGGCAATGGAACTGGCCTTAAAGGATGCTCATGTGGATCCGCTGGATGTCAGTTACATCGAAGCTCATGGTACAGGAACGGTGGTCGGTGACCCACTTGAGATTGCTGCCATTACAAAGGCATATTACTCCAGCGGGAGAACCGAGCTACTTGTGATTGGATCTGTGAAAACAAATGTGGGTCACACGGAATCCGTTTCCGGGATCACGGGGATCATCAAGGTCCTCCTCTCCATGAGGAATGGGATGATCCCTCCACATATTAATCTGAAGAAGTTGAACCCAGCAATTGATTTGGATAGAATCCCAGCCAAAATCCCGTTGGAGCCGATGTCATGGGGCAAGGTGAATGGGAGGCCAAGGATTGCTGGTGTGAGCTCCTTTGGCATCAGTGGTTCAGGTAATGATGATATATCATGAATGAAATAATGCCATTTGATAGATTGACGGGTTTTGTTCAGGGCAAAAACAGTTTTATGATAACCAACTTTTCTCATTATCACTTTTATCACTACCACAATTATCTCGACAGATTTATTCTAGCTCCAATTTCAGATTATAGTCACAGTGGATGGTTAAATATGAAATATATTTACTCTTTCCCTGACTAGGTGTTTATACTGTTTGCAAACCAGAACTCTAAGGATGAAATAGCCATGAAATTAAAAATGCACAATCAAATTCTGCTTCATAATCAGATCCTTGAAAACATTGAAAACCAAGACTGCATTAGTTTGATATTTTTGGTCCCATTTTGGACATTTTATGGTAAATTTGTGCCACATTTTGGAGGCTTTCTGATGCTTTTTATACCTTTTTAAAATATATAAATTTTATGAATATATGACATAGTCGTATGACATATCAAACTCAATGAGCGATAAGCAAAGTAAAGTGACGGATGGATGATATTCGGATGCCAAATTATCATTAAGGAAACAAGCCAGCAACAAAATCATCAAAATCAATCCTTCTTTATAGATACGTTGTTACAGGTTCAGATTACCAAGCAAACGACGACGGTTTTAAATATATATATTTTTTAAAGCAAAAAGAAACAAAAGCAGCAAGAGCAGCATGGTTTTTGAAGGTGCAACAAAAGCAACAAAAAACGAGTATAAACATTAAAAATTTCTGAAATTTGCAAAACATGCAAAAATCAAAGTTTTTAAAATTGCAATTTTTGGTTAAAAATCTGGCGCTTTTTTAAAAATAAAATCGTACATTTTGCTTTCCAAAATTCACCTCCTTTCACTTTTTAAAATAAAATCTAGTTTTATTGTGTTTATGGCAACTTTCCGAAACATTTTAAATATCGAAGCTTAGCAAAAACTTTACAAAATCTATCGAAAACTTGAAAGAAAGAATTTTTTCTCTCTGAAAATGGCAACATTTTTTTTTATAAAAAAGTGAAACTTTTTTGCTTCTTTAATTATCACCTAAGTATATTTTCTGGACTTTGGCTTTTTATTCGTAGTGTTTATTGTTCGATTTTTTCTGCCATGATATTTTTTTTTCAAATTCAGAATCAAAGAAAAATTCAAAGTGATAAAACAAATATATTCATGTAGGTATATTATCTCCGGTCACCAACTAAAATTGTCATGTTTTATTTTTGATTACAGATGGCCATGTAATAATTCAGGAGCCACCAATGACTACCCAACCCAAAATCGTTTGCAATGAAATGAAGCAGAGACCATTGCATATCATGAAATTGTCCGCCAAATCCTCCGAATCCCTTCAGGAACAGATAGCCACATACGAGAACATGTTTGCCTTAATGGATGAAAAATCGTCCGATGTAGGATTTAAAGATTTTGCCTATTCCGCAAATACTGGCAGAGCCACCTTCAATCACCGTGCGGTCATCCTCGCAGCAGATTTCAAGGAAGCTGCTCTCGCCCTCAAGAATAACACCTTCAACTCGACAGAGATCAAGTCCAGTTCCAGTCCCCTCTGCTTCCTCTTCACTGGACAAGGGACCCAATATCCGCACATGGGAGCGGAGCTCTACGAAACTTCCCCCGTATTCCGAGATGAGTTTAACAAATGCGAACAAATCCTGTCAGCCCTTTACAAACTCAACCTCCAGGAAATACTTTGGGCGGACTACACAGACGACCAGAGCAGGGCCCGTTACGCCCAAATTGGAATCTTCTGCATCGAGTACTGCCTCCTCCGCCTGTGGGAGTCTTGGGGTGTCCGCGCGGACTACGTTCTGGGCCACAGCTTGGGAGAATTTGCTGCGGCTGTCGCAGCCGGGATCCTCTCCCTGCAAGATTCCCTCATCATGATCGTGGAGGGGCGGAGCCGGTCCATGGAATGTCTCCAATATGGCAAGATGATTGTCATCCCGGCAGGGAAAGAAAAAGTTGAGTTGATCATCCAGAAATTTACCCAGCTCAACCTAACCTTCTGGGCTGACTATGCAGCACTCAACTCCCCCAGCCAGACTGTCCTCGCGGGGGAGCCAAAAATGATTGACGAGTTTGCCAAATTTTGTGGAGGAAACTCCATCCCGACCACCGTCCTAGGGCTCACCCATGCTTACCACTCCCGCTTAATGGAGCCCATGCGGGAGCCTTACCGAAAGGTTGCTCAGTCAGTCAAGACCCTCCGTCCTGGAAAAGACGCTCCAAAATATATTTCGGCGTTGAAGGGAAGACTGATCGAGCCGGAGGAGATTGACGCGGACTACTGGCTGCACCACCTGGGGCAAACTGTGAACTTCATGGACGCCTGCAAGACAGCTAAAAATGAAGGATGCACGGTCTTCCTGGACATTGGTCCACATCCGGTGTTGTCCGCACTGACCATGGCGAATTTTGACGGCGAGCCTGTGACCTGTCTCCCCTCCATCAGGAGGAAGCAGGGAGATTGGGCTACCATGCTGGACAGCCTAGCCAAGCTATATTTGTCGGAGTGGAGGGGACAAGTGGACTGGAAGGGATTTGACCAGTTTTACCAACGATCCAGGGTCCCCCTCCCTTTCTATCAGTGGAACCGTAAACCGGTCTGGAAGCATCTGGAGGTGACCCTCCCATCCATCCATCCCCTGCTGGGGAAGGTCACCCCCACTGGATGTGGTCACACCATATTTGAAAACAGGATCACTTTGAAGAACACCCCATTTGTGAGAGATCATGTTGTGGGGAAGATGGCAGTATTTCCGGCGGCGGCATTCATGGAAATGTGCCTCGCCGGGGGTTTCATCACTGCTCATGGCTTGGTGAAGCCACGAGGACCGGTTGGGCTGCAATCGTTGAGGATTGTCTCGCCACTTGGACTGGTGAATGAGAAATTTTATCGGCTTCAAACCACCTCCAAATTAGAAATGGAGGAGGATGGTCTGATCCGTTACGGTGTTGGGATCAATCGGAATGTCACGTTGGACTCAGGAGGGGCTGGAGGCTGGATCTCTCAAGCAACGGCGAAATTCCTCCCAGTTCCGCCAACACAATTTACCCCATTCAATGTCGACATCCAGACCATACAGGATTCATGGGAGGCGGTGGACCTCTCCGAGTTTTATGATCGACTGCCAGAGATCGGCCTCCGCTTTGGGTCCCAATTTAGAAGTTTGGAAAAGGGCTGGAAAAGCGAGACTGGAGCTCTAATCACTGTAAAGCGACCAGATTGCAATGACGACAGATATCTTATCCACCCCATTCTGGTCGATGCCATGATTCAAGTTATCATGCTGTGGACGTGCAGACATAAGCTTAATAAAATGAAGCTACACGTGCCCCTCGAAATTGGAGAATTTTTATTGCTGGAGCGACCCTTTTCCCAATGCCAAAAGCTGTACGTCTACTGCTGGAAAAATCAGAGGGGGAGGACAACATGCGTTTTAATGGATGAGTGGGGCACCCACCTTGCACGAATGTCTGATGTGGGCTTCATCGAGACCAATGTGAAGCTGATGGAGGGAATGATGCAGAATCAGGGCGCCACCCTGACTAAAATTTGGATGGAGGTTCGGAAAAGTAGTCCATTGGAATGTGACAACAATTTAGAACCTCCACAATCTACAAACTCTTGGCTCATATTTGACCACTCTTCCAGTGAAAAGTTGTCTGAGAAATTAAAATATAAACTTGAAGGAGTGAGTAGATTGGTCCAAATAGTGAGGAGACCTTCCACCTGCACCGAAGATCAGATTAAGAAACTGATTAAGTCTGTCCTTATCGATGGAAGTGTCAATTGCGAGGGAATAATTTATCTTTGGGGTCTCCCAACCTGTGACGCCAAAGGGGTAAATCGAGACCAGAGTGAGGTCTCCCTCCCACTACTTAGCCTGGTGCAGGGCGTGATGGCTTCAAAATGCAAGGTCCCTCCAAGGATCTACGTGGTCACTCATGGGGTAGCCAATTTGGAGGGGCAAAATGTGACTGATCCTACCGCAGCAACCTTGCAAGGAATGATCAAGTCCTTCTCGAACGAGTTGTTTGAACTTCAACTGACCAATCTAGATCTGTCCCCGGATGAGTCCCTCGTAAATCAAGTGGACGAGGTCTTCCAAGAAGTGTGGAATACGGACAAGGACAACCTCAGCATTGCTTTCAGAGATGGGGACCGTCTGGTTCCAAAGATGGTCAACGCCCGGATTGGGAACAACCAACCCCTTCCACTGCCCAGCGGCTGTGATCGCTTCCAACTGGTCCTTCCTCCAACGAAAATGATATCCGACTTGGAATTTGGCATCCTGGGAAAATATTCCCTGGAAGAGAATGAGGTTGAGGTGGAGGTCAAAGCTGTGGCGTTGAACTTCCGGGATGTCTTCGCAGTCCTCAAGCCAATCCCACAATTTGAAGAGATCAACTCGGTCGGGGTGGATTATGCCGGGGTGGTCTCCAAAGTTGGGCGCAAAGTGAAACATCTTAAGATTGGTGATCGGGTCATCGGAATGAATATGGAAAAGAATTTGTCTCTACCAAGTCATATAAAGACGGATGAGGAATGTGTGATCCCCCTTCCACCCTCCGTGACATTCGCTGAAGGGGTCACCCTCCCAGCAGTATTTTTTACTTCCTACTTGTGCCTCGTCAGCATTGCAAAAATGAAGAGGGGAGATACCGTCCTAATCCATACTGCATCAGGTGGAGTGGGGCTCTGTGCCATTCAGCTAGCAAAACTAATGGGGGCAGAGATCATTGTCACGGCGGGGAGCAAGAGGAAGCAAAATTACTTGCGCAATCTGGGAATCCAGCACGTCTTCCATTCCAGGACGACCGAATTTGGCAAACAAATTCTGGAGGTGACGAATGGACGGGGAGTTGACATCGTCCTGAACTCCATCACTGGAGAGGGATTCAAGGAGGCATCCTTATCCGCCTTGGGAAAGAATGGACGGTTTATTGAGATGTCCAAGTTGAATGTCTGGGATCCTGAAGAGGTGAAGGAGCTGCGACCTGACGTGTCCTACCAAATTGTGGACTTGACCACTTTGCACAAGTCGGAAATGCTTGGGATGATTGACAAATTGAAGGACCAGCTTGTTTCCTCCCGCCTCCAACCAATTCCTTATGAGCAGTTTGAAGCGGTGAACATTCGAGGGGCGCTAAGCTACCTTCAGAAGGCGAAGCATATCGGGAAGATCGTCTGCCTGATGCCGGAGGTCAAAGTTGAGAATTCAAAAATCACCGCGACCACCCACCTATTCAACGAGCTGAGCACTTATCTCGTCACCGGTGGCTTGGGTGGGATTGGCTTCGAGGTGGTCAAATGGATGCTGAACTGTGGCGCCAAGCACATAGCCATTGTCAGTCGCAACCCGCCAAACCCTGCCATGTCTAAATTGATCGACTCCTGGAACAAAGAAGGGAAACACGTTGAAGCGTTCCCAGTTGACATTGGCGATTATGACCAGTGCCGCCAACTGTTCCAGGAACTGAGTTCCCCGGAGCGGGGCTTCCCCCAACTTCGTGGAGTCATGCATGCAGCCGGGGTCCTAGCAGATGCCCTGGTAGAAAATCAGACATGGGACAACTTCAAATCCACCTACAATCCAAAAGTCAATGGAACATGGAACCTTCATGACCTGACAAAGGATCTGTTGCTGGAGCACTTTGTTCTATTTTCCTCCATTGCGGCTTCATTTGGCTCCCCAGGTCAATCCAATCACGCTGCCAGCAACAGCTTTGAGGATTCTCTCGCAGCCTATAGAATATCCATTGGCCTGCCGGCAACCTCGATCAACTGGGGAAACTGGGGCGAAGTGGGCGTCGCCTCAGAGGTCGATTTCCCCGGGATGCGCCCTATCAGCACTTCCCAAGGAATTCTGACTCTCGAGACCGTCCTCAAAACTCAGGAATCCCACCTCTGCGCCTGCAACATTGACTCCTTTGCCCTGGCCGGAAAAATCTTCCCCAGTTTGAAGACATTCGTGGAGGACAAGCGGCTCTTTGGTGACCTCAAAGGGGACCTCATCATAAACACCGACGAATTCTGGAAGGAAGTGGACGAAACTGAGGAGCGGGAAGGGAAACTGGCCATATTCAAAAACCTTATCAAGACCACCCTCCGGACAATCCTGAAGATGAACCCGGATGAGGTCATCAACGACCTCACGGAATTTCAGAATCTCGGGGTGGACAGTCTGATGATGCTGGAGATGAAGAATGGACTGCAGAACATCCTTGGCTCCAGACTCACCCTAAATGCAAATGAGGTGAAGGACTGCACCAATACCGACTCCCTGGCTAGTCGTCTCCTGGATAATTTGGAGGGGGAGGAGTACCAATCCAAAATCATCCTTCCCAGTTTGCAGGAGCTTATCCAGGAGGACTCCATCCTCCCTGAACATATCCAAATCCAACCTGGCCAAGAGTTGAACCTCTGCAAAATATCCGAAGTGGGGACCATCCTCTTGACAGGAGTAACTGGATCACTTGGCCCATATATTTTAACGGAACTTTGTCGCTGGCCAAGTGTAACGAAGATTATCTGCCTGATACGGAAATCAGGTAAATTGTCGCTACCGGAAAGATTGACAAAGCGATTGAAGGAAATCAACTTGGTAGATCAAGTTGACATGAGCAAGGTGGAGTGCATCCGGGGTGACCTCACAGAGGACAAACTGGGGCTATCCGAAGCGGATTACAATCGATTAGCGGAACAAACTGACGCCGTCATTAACAGCGCAGTTCGGGCTGACCATACCGCAAAATATTTCAAAGCCCCGGAAGGCTCCAAGCAGGATATTCGGTCCGTTAATGTGAAGTCAACCGTGAGGATTTTAGAGTTCGCCGTTCATTCCAAGCTCAAGCATGTCTTCCACGCCTCCTCCCTCCTCTGCGTCTTCACTACTGATGAGGAGGAAGAGGATGGTGAGGACTGTTATGATCTGGATAATGACAAGGGCTACTTTTCGGAGAAATGGCAGGGTCAGGATATCCTGGACCACTTGCCATATAATCTGGGTTATCCCCTGAGCAAGCACATTTCGGAGGAGTTGTGCCGCCAAGCTGTGGAGCGGGGAATACCCTGCAGTGTCTTCCGCCTCCCGATTATTGGAGGGGATTCCCGAAATGGGCGGTGTGACTATCGCAGTAACCATGTGACACTTCGTTGGCTGACCTTCCTCAAATTAAAATGCATTCCGGAGACGCTCACCCCCATCATGGTAATTCCGGTGGATCAGTGCGCCCAACTATGCTTGGATGTCTTCTTCCATTCCCAAGCTCTCCCTGATGTCTACAACGTCATTCACCAGGAGGGGGGTTCAGAGGGGGAGATCGTGATTAAGATTGCGGATGAATTAGGGATTCAAATCGATACAATTTCAATGCATGACTTCATTGATAAAGTGAAGCAGGTTGGGGATGACTCTCCCCTGGCTCCCTTCATGAAGCTGTACAGGGATGACGAGGAGGAGTTTTTTGAGCTGTTGGAGGAAAACTCAGTAATAAAATGTTTGAGGAAGGTGGCGGAGGATAACGAGAATTTCTTTAGAAGTCGGAAGCTGGAACAACTTCTGGGGAATTACTGGGGGCAATATGAGTCAACAGAGGTGGTGATGAGGAGGGACATTACCTATTTAAAGGGGGTTGGCCTTTTTGACAAGTTTGGAATTAAATGAAGGATTTTTTTTCAATATTTCTGTTGTAGTCGCCGCCAGTTAATAAAGACAATTATTTAATTGTTTCAATGTTATTAATTCGTCAAATTTTTATTGACAAGTCCAAATTTAATGCATGTGAATATTTTTATTCTAACAAACGTTTGCATATTCCGAAAAACCTCATAACTTTCAGGGTTTGAATAATCTCTTTATCTGGGTGTTATCAACACTCTCCCTCATAACCTGCTGTATCTTCTGTCGTCCAAAATTATAGTCTACTGAAATCATCACGCTCCCGTAAGTGACAGTTCCAGCCTGGATCCTAAATCTGGCCAAGCTTTTGTCCTCGTGGGCCATTCCTTCAAAATCAATTCGATAAGTCTTCCTGGTTCTGGTTCCATAATGTGTCTCCACTGTTTTCACTTTGCCCAAGTTAGTGACAGAATCCAATTTCCAATTATCGATCATTTGATTAATATCCTTTTTCTCATTTCCGGTCGGCGATGTCAGTTCTATCGAAGGTAAAATATGTTATATTAAAATCACAATACGGTTAAGGTTAAGAATTAGTTGGCTAAAATCGAATAGATTTCACTTACTTCCTGTATGACCAGAAATAACTTCAAAGTTTATCCAGGTGAAGAGGAGGCAAAACAGGAAGGTCTTCATCATCTAGCAGGTTTCACTAATAGGAACCAGTAAATTCGAAATATATTGAGTCCAGAAATATAACTCTAAACAAACAAAAGGTCGTCGTAAGTGAAGTATCTGGCTTGAGTTACTAATGTATTGTAATTCTAGGTGATCTCACTTTTATACCTGACATGAGCTCCGACCTTCTTCAAATTCCCAAATATCCAGCCATTGTTCAAATTGGGATTTTGTTGTAATTGTAATTCAAATTGTCATTAATTCGGCAATTCAAATGTCCGAATACGAAATTTAGATGTCAGTAATTTACATGCCTGCAGTATAACGAATTTAATTTAATCGACATATTACAGAAGTTAGATGTGTCTCTTGCACTGTGTTATATACATCATGCCATACTCGTCATTACGCATTCATCAAGGCCGATACATCAAGCGAATAAGTTTTTCAGAATTAACGTCAAGTATCACTGTCATCAATCATGATCATGATAATTTCTAGAATGCCAATTTTATAGTTAGCCCAAACTTAACAGCAGCCGCAATCGTATTATGTAATTTGCTTCAAAACGCGTGATTGAGAATTCTGAACATATGTCTTGTTGTGAATAGTGATTATTGACTGATTTGATTACCATCAAAAGCACATGTCTATCAATATCACACTCACTGTGTGTCCAATTATTTTCTTAAAAACGGTATAAATTGTAATAAATTCCCCCCTATTGTATTAGAAATTAGTGCGAACCGCTGAATTCGCAAAGTTTTGATATGTCTAACTTGACGAGATATTTTATGGGGACTACAAGTCAACAGTCAACTGAGGATGTGATGAGGAGCGATATACACTATTTGAAGGGGGTTGGTCTTTTTGACAGGTTTCAAATTAAGTAATTACCTATACCAGAAGAATAAATATTTTATTACTCTATTTTACCGAAATGACATGTCGACTGTTAAATATGGTAAGAAATATGCGGATTTTGTAATTTCCAGCATTGCATGTAATGTGCTAGTTACTAGTTTTTGTATTTACTTATTAGCCTGAATTATTTGATATAATTAAAAACTATTTGATTGCGATAATTTTTCATTCATGTTTAGTCATGTTGACGAGTGCATGGGTTCAATCATAAATTCATTTATTCGGTTTTGGCTCCTGTGGACCGTGGACATTCATAAAAACACCAAAACCTCAGTTGACTGCGTGGGTGGCTGTGGCTTTTATCGTCACTGTTTAATTTAAAAAGGAGAGGAGAGATAATTTCCCATGCGTTATGCATGCGCGTATGCAAAACACACGACTCATAACTGCAAGCCACCAAATGATATTATTAATAGCATTACTTTCCCCCTTCAAACCATAAACTAACATAAACGCAACTCCCCTGCGAAACAAAAATAATACATGATATCAAAGTTAGTGGTCAAGCCTTTCAACCTTTCAAGCTTAATACCCATTCCATTTTTCAAAGACAAGCTCTCAATTCACCTATAACAAATACAATGATGATGATGATAATGATGAATAATGATGAAGATGGACTAAGAATTTATGAAGAGAAAAATTGACTGTTTGTAGCCGGAGAGCATCTCATTTTTACGCTTTGTACTTGGAACGACGGGATGAGATAAATGAGAGCCTGCTCCTCTTATAAATTGCATGCTCCGGTGCATCGAAAAGTCATGACTCTCTTAAACTTGAATTCAGAATCTGGTTCCTCTGATGATCATCATTGAAAAAAAAAACAAATTTGATCCAGTTCACACTCATGTTAACATTCAAGCTCCTTTAATACTATTTTTGCACCAGATTTATTTAACCAAAAAATCTTGCCACTGGGAAATACAATTTAACCAACAACACTCACAAAATGTACGTGACTCACTCTCCTGTCAAGTTGCTTCCTTCCATAATCTATGTGGTCATTGTGGCGAGAGCAGTCAACTTTCGTTCCTCAAATGAAAATTCCCTTCCCTGCCCCAACCCAATGAACCCATGCATGTAGCAAATTTCCTCTGATTTTTTAATTAGTCATCTCAAAACCAAAACAAACAAAAATGGTTCAGAAAATCCAGCAGCTTTCATGAAATTTATTAGATAAATGATAAAGGCATGACTTGTCTATGACTAATACCTCCGTAAGCGTAAGAAAATAAGAATTGCCCATGATGTTCAGGTAAAAAACGTGTTTTCCAGCAATGACGTAGCTATGTTTACAGTTCATAGCCAATAGTACAAATATGTATGAAAATGCTCATTCTCCAGAAAATTAACATCCCCATTAGAACATGAGACATGTTATCAGCCAAACAATAAAAGAACATAGTTGAAGCTGAAAAGACTGTTCATTTTTCATTTTCTTTTAACTGGTTCTTTTTTGTCCTGGTGATACCTCCACGCCTCCCCCAAATAAATATTTATAATTATGGAGGAAGACAAGATAAAACGAATTGATGAAAATCTCTCCGCTTTGGTAAATTTTACAGAGGTGGAGACCCCATTCATTGATTACTTCATTGAGAAGGGGATACTGGGGATATCGGACGTTGACGTAATTGTACGAATAAATCTGTCGATTTAACTATGTAGCTATAAGAATTAAGGATAAATTTAATTTCAATTTTGCAAAGCTTAATGATTTTCTCATATTACCCCTTGTAGGTCTCTATCAAACAGGATGGGGAAAGGGCGAGTGAGTTCTACCGAATAATCAAGAATAGAGCAAACGCCTACCCGGTCCTTATCCAGGCCCTTCAAATGAGTAGTCAGCATGTCGTGATTCACATTTTGGAAAGGGGTAAGCTCCCTCCCGGCACAAATAATCGGCTCCGAGCAAAGAGACTTAACTTTGGAGACCTCTCCGATAATAAGCGAAGTCGACTGGACATCAAGTATCCCATGCTCCAAGCACACACCCAAGTTAACGTCATGTCACCCGTCAGCCTGTTCACTGGCCGGGACCATGAACTGCAGGAATTGCACAAGAAGGTCCAAAGGGCCGATGGGACCGGCCACCCAAGCGTCCTCTCCCAGTTGACCTGCATCTCCGGTCTCGGCGGGATTGGGAAGACGCAACTGGCTCGAAAGTACATTCAGGAGTATGGCAAGTACTACGACCACAATTGCATTTGGCTCAATGCGGAATCCGAAAATAGCTTGAGTGAGTCATTCCGTGACCTGGCCACAAGCATATTCGATGAATCCAATCCCGAAAAGAAAATTGAGAATGTGGTCGCGGATGTCTATAATTACTTCAAGGCTGGGAAGTGTCTATTTGTCTTTGACAATGCGGAGAATACTCGCTGGCTGGAGAAGAAGTTCCTCCCACTATTTCCTCCAATACCCGGGACATTTCGACCTCACGTGATTTTGACAACCAGGAATCGAGACTGGGGGAGCCCGGAAATCGAAGTTGTTGATCTTGGCGAGCTGGAGGAGGAGGAGGCCGTGGTGATGGTGAAGAAGGGACTCCGGATGAAAGACGATACCACTCAGGATGG
Organism: Pseudosinella alba; assembly: GCA_034700485.1. Lineage (NCBI taxonomy): Eukaryota > Metazoa > Arthropoda > Collembola > Entomobryomorpha > Entomobryidae > Pseudosinella > Pseudosinella alba. The sequence goes on from JAQIXQ010000817.1 coordinate 18,412, forward strand.
CGACGTCCTCCAACTGGTGAAGCGACTCCAGTGCTTCCCCTTAACAATCCAGGAAGCAATCTCATACATCAGAGAACAAATGGAAAGTGACAATTACACGGTTGGGGAATTTCTCCAAGAATTTGAGATGCAACAGGAGGTGGAGGAAGAAGACGACTCCCAAAATGAGAATCGGCGGTTTATGAATGACCACACCCGAAATACTTTTACAACGCTGAAGATGTCAATTGCCAAAATTGAGGCGAATAAGCAATGCGGACATGTCGCCGTCAGGTTATTACATGCCATGTCTTACCTTACCCCAGACCAGATTAAGAGGGAGCTCTTCCTCCGATTGTCAGGAATGAGCAATGAACCGATTCTGAAGAAGGGAGTCAAACTCCTGATCCAATATTCCATGGTGAATGGTCATAATTTACAGAGGGTCCTCAATGTCCACCGGCTGGTCCAGGAGGTCACCCGGATCATCCTGAAGCGGGAGGGAAGGGAGGAGCTCATGTTGGAGGATGTCCTCAAAATGATTTGTGATGAGAAGGGCAAGTTTGCATTGGAGAATGGTGATCACATGCTGTCCATCTGGGGGCACGCCTGGGGTTATCCCGAATTATTAAGGAAATCTTCCTACGCGGTTCACTGGACTGCATGGAGGCTGTATGAGAAGGGGAGGGATGATGAGGTGGTCAAGTTTGGCTACCAAGCTGTGGAGAGGATGACCTCACTCATCGGTGAATTTCATGATGACCTACTTGGGACGCTTCACTACGTCATGTCGGCGTTGCGGAGGCAGGGTCACATCCAGGAAGGATTCAAGTTGGTCACTGACCTGCTCAAAAGATTGAAGGCTATTGGGAGGGAGGGGGATGGGCGGACCCTGAATTTCATGACCCACTTGGGTCACTTATATTTTGACCAGGGGAATAATCAAGAAGCTCTCAATTCCTTTCAAGCCATTTGGGATAAAAAGAAGACATTCCTCTCCGAGGATGACCCGAATGCCTTCTGCACCCTCAAGAATCTAGCTAGGGCCTTGATGAATGTGGGGAGGTTGGAGGAGGCACAGGCGATTGCTAATAATTGCTACACATTAATTATATCCAAGGAAGTTACAAATCCGGCCATGTTACTCTCAATTCGGGCTATTCTTGGGGAATGCCTGAACAAGATGGGGCGGTTTGAAGAAGCGCTGGAGGTTCTTCAGGGACATTCCGCAGATGTTAATGGCTTGGTCGGGAGGGACCGAATAGAAATGTGTGGGGTGCTTGGCATCATCGGGAATGTACTGAGGTCTAAGGGGGACTATGTTGGAGCCCTGAAGAAACATCAACAAGCTTATCAAGATAATTTGGAGAGGTTTGGGAAGGAGCATTTGAAAACATTATTGTCGGCAATGGACACTGTCAACGATTCAATTCTGCTGGGGGTGTTTGGTGAGGAGACAACCAAACTGCTTGAAGAAAATCTAATCAAGTTGGAAGAACTTTTCGGGAAGGATCACGTTACGATTGCGGATATAAAGATGGAACTAGCAAAGTGTATTAAGAAAAATGCTGCAGACTATGCTGTGGAGCCGGACGTCTTGGACAACTGGTGGAAGGGCATCGTCGAGGGAGAGGTTAGTGGAATTCCGCAGGTCGTGATGGAGGTTGGGAATCAGATTGAGCGGATTAAAAATCAAACAAGTTGGGAATAATAGGTCGTGCTTTCAAGTTTCAACTTGACCATATCTAACTGTGTTAATTTTACTGTGAAATTTTTACAATTAAAATGAAAGGGCATTTCGCAGCGATTTATGAAAATGAACAAACCCCAAATGAAACCCATTCCCGGAATTATTTTCGTACAAGCTCATTTTGATACATTATTTAGCATTAGCATTGTCCAGACGGAAAGGTCGCAGCTTGCATCTAACTAAGCAGATATAATATGATTGCATGGATTTTTGGGATTTTTCTTCCAACTTGCGGTCGCGACAAAAGCAGCATTTTCTGCGCCCCCGTGCTAAGCCTAAACTTAAAATATCATGATGTAAATATTGCGGACGAAGGAACCAAGGAACCAACTAAAAAGTGATTTGGAGCAGCCAGTTATCATAAGTAAATGCATCATATCATGAGATGATAATAGAGCACAGGGTGGATTTACGGATGAGAAATTTTCATCCCAGCAAAGAAAAAACATTTCTTGCAGCAGCTTGTTAAACATCCTATATCGAATTGAATTGAATTGCCATATTTATTTAAGTGACTAATTACATAACATGTTACAAACACATTGTTTTCATGAACAA
>JAQIXQ010000818.1:0-20697 GCA_034700485.1 Pseudosinella alba
CAATTCGAGAGGAACGGCTGATCAAACTCGATGACGTGTCATTTGGCATGGGTGGGGCCACTCATCCTTACCAGTCTTGAGTCTCAATGGAACTTGGACATCGTGGAAGCCTCAAGAGTGTGGGGGCTACCTGGGGGGAACAATGGACAGGGAGTTGTCGTTGGTTGGGCTTTATATACACTTTAATGATTCTAAACTTATTCTACTTATCCTTTGTAGCTGCTTAAGTTTTATAAAGTTGAAAACTTTTTTTCTAGCTAATATCGATTCCGGCGTGAGACACACTCATGAAGCACTCCGGAGGAATTATCGTGCTGACTATGGCTGGTTCGACCCGTATGAGTAAGTGGAATAGCCTTTTTTGGCATCTCCCATTTGCCACCACTGTAGTAGTAGCCATATGGTAATGACGAATGTAACGGTGTACATTTTCACTTTTTCAGTGCCATTGAACAACCCAGAGATCTAGTTGGACATGGAACTCATACCGTAAGATTCCTTCTCAACAATGTGTATTTAGTTTTCACTTTTCCACCCTAATATTATTTTTGTAAATTTATCTAATGTTTATCATGTTATAATAGATGGGAACCATAGCTGGAGCAGGGATTGGGGTTGCTCCCGGAGCACAGTGGATTGCCTGTGGAGGGTGCAAGGGCTATGACTGTACTGACTGGGCCTTGCTGGCCTGTGGACAATGGATACTATGCCCCACATTAGCCAACGGAACTAATGAAGACTGCTCAAAAGCTCCGGATGTTGTTTCAAACTCATGGGGTAAGATGAGATAATTATTTTTAAACGGCATTCTATTCGTTCGTGCTTCAGATCGCTTGACTTACATATACTTGAAGGGCATCACGGATATACCGACATTTACCACGACGTCGTCCTTGCTTGGAGGGCGGCAGGGATCATTCCCGTCTTCGCCATGGGGAATGAAGGAACATCAGGTTGCCGTTCATTCCGTTCTCCCGGTGAACATCAAGCTGTGATTGGGGTTGGCTCAACCACATCTGAAGACACGCTCTCCTATTTTAGTTCGCTGGGGCCATCCTCCACCGAGAGGATCAAGCCCGATATCTCAGTAAAAAGTAAAATTATGCATGGGGAAATATAATAATAAGGGAGGAGACATTATTTTGTTGATTTGAATTGGGCAGGCTCCAGGATCCAATGTCTATTCAGCCATGCACATCACTGATAACTCCTACGATGAAATGTCGGGCACATCTATGGCCACTCCTCATGTTGCTGGGACTGTTGCACTTCTTCTATCAAGGAATCCTAATTTGACTTTCGATCAGGTGAAGAGGCTTCTGGAGGGAAATGTGGATACAAATTCTCTGGGAGATTCCGGAAGCGTCTGTGGTGGAACTAATTCGACAATCTTCCCTAACAATTTTTACGTATGCAGTATACCAATTATAGTAATAGTTAATCGTGAGCAAGTTTTGACAGGCTACAAGAAAATATCTTATCATTTAGGTATGTATATGTTCATATTTATGTTGATAGGGACACGGAAGACTGAATGCACGGAAGGCTCTGGAGTCTCTTATTAACAACCATTGGAAGAACTGATTAAAAGTCACGGGATATGACTCTTGTCAAATGTGTATAGCATGAGTATAATTAATAAAAAATAACCTTAGTTTGACTAGGTTGTGTAAACAATTTTGCTTGCAAAAGCTCACTTGACTAGTTAATCATTTACCACACAGCTCCATGAAAATTGACGTTTGACGTTATCACATTATCGGCGTTTGATAACAAATGCGAGAGACCAACCCAACTTGATTTTGATCTTGAGTCTTCATCGGCTTCCTACCTCCTGCTGCTGCGATCCTGAGATTCGTATGCGGAGAGAAAGCGCAGCGTGACCATCGGTGCAGCAGGATCCAGAAGAAACTCCTTCCCATCTCTTTATTTAATCGAGAATAAAATCTGAAGGGCATTCATTAAATATAGCTGGGTATTGAAATGTAGATGACACCCTCGTTAAGTAAGAGAGGCTAGAACATTCAGCAGTCAATATTTGAGCTGACGTCAATTCCAAAATAATTGGGATAAATGCGAGAAATTTTCCAGTGTGAAGTACCTTTCCCCAAACTATTAAAAAAGCAACATACATATTTCCGGAGAGTAGCATAATTCAACCAAATTTTACAAGCTGGACGTAATTACTTTGCAAAATGCTAATTGAGAATCCACACCTCTTCTCCAAAGCCACTAATTTGGCGAGGCGACTATCCGCCATAAACTTGGATTGGGATGTATCACACAAACGACTATCTTTTATCGAGAGTCCAACCTCAATGAGAAGGGTTAAAATAATTTGTCACATTCACACATTAGCCTCGATACTAATTGGTTTGCAAGTCTGTCATCATTTTCTTGTTGGGGATGATACTGGCAAAAATAGTGAACAGTCGCTGGCCAATAATTTGCAATTGTTCAACGGGGCGGTGCTCATACTTGGGCTAAATGCTCATCTTCGGGGATGTCGGGAACAAACCAGAGGAATTGTGACTTATGTCAATGGAATCATTTGTCTAGATATCTGGGTCACAGCCACGGCTTCAACAAATTCACATCAGTATCAAACCCAACGCCACAGAAAAATTAAATGGAGGAACCTTTCCCTTCTGGACAAACTGGGAGTTCTGCTCCTGTACTCTAGTTGTGCCACAGAGTATCTTTTTCCCATTGCAAATGTCTACTTTCTTCATTGGCGGAATCCCTGTAAGCCTTCGTTGGCTGGATTCTGGCTACTAGAACAATGCCAAACTCAAAATCAAGGTGGGAATCATTTAAGTATATTTGCCATCTTACTAAAATGGACCATACTCCTATTTAATCATTGGCTCTGGACAGTGGCAATCAGTATGGGGGCGCTCGTTGTAGCCGGCATTCAAATACTGTGGCTGGCAACCCTCAGGGAATGTCTTGACAGGTGACAAAATAAAAATTGCGAGTTAATTATGCAGAGAAATATTTTAAGTTGTATATTATGTATATTTAAATGCAGATTTCTCCTTCAACGATCCAGCTCCATCCACAGATTGACATCATTTTACAGAAAACTTCAATATCTGACCAACCTCCTTAATGAAATTGGGGATGGCGCTGGAGGCTTCATGGATGTGCTTATCATGCTCCCCATTCTTGTCCAGGCTTTTGCCCTCACCGTATTAGTGAAACTACCATGGACATCGGAATATGTTATCCAGCTTGGGACGTTCTCGTTGATTTATCTGGATGCATTCTTGGCAACCTGTGTCTCCATGTCCGGAATGATTGCCTTTTACATCCAAACAAAATCCTGCCTTGGCAAAATCAAATCATCCAAGCGCATATTGAAGGTGGATGGGAAGGAGCGGAGATGGCTAAAGAGATTTGGGAAGTCTTGCACAATAATAAAAATTTCATTCGGAAGCAATAATTTTGTGGAGGAGGAGACCCTGCTAAACTGCTTGAATTTCTCGAATTCACTGACAATGCAAATTCTGCTTTTGGGAGTGTAACAATACCAAAGTTCTAAATGTAGGGTCTTATTCTTGTTGTCTAGTAATGTTAAAAAATTAATGCCCGATTGCCCTATATCTGATAAATTTAGATCATGTACCATTATTCTCAAAATGGTAAACTCGCTGGAGCAACTTTTGAGGCTTCGTGGAAAGTAACTTTGCTGCCATAGTCATATGTATATTGGTTTGAAAGTAAATAGAAAGTAGAATATGCCTTGCATAAAAGCAAATGAAAAATGTTATGACCCTGATGGCTTTCATGGTATGATATACACATTAATAATGCCAATTGTTTCTGGCATTTGAGCATAAAATCGAGAATCGCAAACTTATCATTTAGAAATCTGCCGCTGTCTGAAAAGTTACCTCCTGACGAAGACATGAGATAACTTTGCTGGTTTGGCTCATGGCCTGTAAATAGCTCCTACAAAATAGGACACCTTTCGACTCCCTGGATTTATTTTTGTTAAATATGCCCAAAAAATATAGATATGATCGTATACGACATACGTCCACACTCATTCATTGTTTTCGTCACATCCAAGTAAGAAAAGTTGTTTACTTTTAAATCCAGCTATGGAGCCATGCAAAACCTTCGCTCTCTCGGAAAAGTCATTGATTCCAGATAAAGATTAGTAAATGGAGGCCTGGCGACGTTGAATGATATTTTATGAGCCTCATGACAGGATAGATTTATTATTAACGGTCCCATACCATGTCGTCAACGTTTGAAAAATATTCATAAAAACTAACGAGTCGGTTGTTTGTGCGAGGCTATCCAATAATCCGTTGTATTCTTAGGAATATGCAGCTTTTATGTGATATATTTCTACGAACTTCCTGCTTGTTATAGCCAAGTTTTATCTAAAAAAAAACAGCTTGGGAGATCATTACGCTATTGAAATATGGATCTGGAAGTTCATTCCTATTTTATGAATGAGCTATATGGCACTTGGCTCTCATCATTTCAAATAATATTAGGAAATGAATAAAATGGCAGTAGATGATTGACGTCATTTGGGAAATTCCTTAACTGGAACTAGTTATTTAAAACTTCACAAGCAATAACTTTCTCTAACGAGCAGGTTCAATCAAATTGGCTGGCAGTCTGAATACCAAACCCATTTCAAAATGTTAATAGACAAACCCCAGCTTTTCTCAAAGGCTACTTATTTAGCCCGTCGTTTATTTGCCATCGACATTGATTGGGATGGCCCCAACAAAAGACTATTTTTCATTGAAAATCCCACTTCCGTAACTAGGGTTAAAATCTTTTGCCATGTGCATACGCTTGCATCCCTACTAATTGGCTTGCAAGTTGCTCATTACTTCATGGCAGGAGATAATTCCGGACGGACTAGTGAGCAGGCCATGGCAAACTACTTGCAATTGTTCAATGGGGCTGTGCTCATAATTGGGTTGAATGCTCATCTCAGGGGTTGTCGGAAACAAGCCAAGGGGATAGTGACATATGTCAATGGCATAATTTGTGTGGACGATTGGGTCAATCAAGGGTTACAGCGACCTCAAAACTCGAAAAAGGGGAAATGGAAGAACCTTCCATTTCTGGACAAGTTGGGGACTCTACTCTTATACTCTGGATGCGCCACGGAGTATCTCTTCCCAATTGCAAATGTTTACCTTCTCCATTGGAGTAATCCATGCAAGCCCTCTCTAGCCGGATTTTGGCTGCTGGGACAATGCCAAAAGAAGAATAGTGGGGGAAACAATTTTAATTTGTTTGATCTCATATTGAAATGGACAATCCTTCTTTTCAATCACTGGCTCTGGACAGTAGCAATCAGCATGGGTGTATTGATTGTGGTCGGGATCCAAATATTGTGGCTTGCTACTTTTCGGGGTTTCCTGGACAGGTATGAGCTAATTAAAATAGGTGCGTTCTAAATCAAATATTACATACAAATGAATTTAATTTCCAGATTTCTCCTCCACACCAACCCCATCCAAAGATTGACATCATTCTACAGAAAATTGCAGTATCTTACGAACCTGCTGAATGAAATTGGAGACGGGGCTGGTGGCTTCATGGATGTACTCATCATGCTCCCGATTCTAGTCCAGGCATTTGCCCTCACCTTACTGGTGAAACTGCCATGGACATCGGAATATGTCATCCAGCTTGGGATGTTCTCATTGATATATCTGGATGGATTCTTAGCAACTTGTGTATCCATGTCTGGAATGATTGCCTTTTACATTCAGACTAAGTCCTGTCGTGGGAGAATTAATTCATCCAAGCGCCTTTTGGGGCTGGTAGGGAAGGAAAGAAAATGGCTGAGGAAATTTGGGAAGTCAAGTCCAATAATCAAGATCTCATTCGGGAGCAGTAATTTTGTGGAGGAGGAGACCCTACTAAATTGCTTGAATTTTTCGAATTCCCTGACAATGCAAATTTTGCTTTTAGGAGTGTAAGTGAAAGCATTCAAATGTCGTGTAATTTTCTTGAATAATAGCTAGGATATTGCAGCTAATTATGTACCGGTTAATTGTAAGTAGTTGTTTTAATAAAGTTGAGCTGCTGTTTCTTTACCGAAAAAAAGTATATGTTTGTATATTCGTATCAGATAAAAAATACATATTAGGACGAAAAAATTGTATCATTAAATACCAGACATCCATAAGTAAAATATATTTTAATTTTAGTATGACCGGATTCGGAATATGACAATGACGCGGTCGTTTAATATGGAATATGGATTGCTGCAAACCATTTTCCCTGCCTGACTGATGAAACCTCATTTCATTACATAGCTTACAGATAAGATAAGTATCATCCACTATCCACCAATGAAATGGAAAGAATTTTGGTTTGTGGTTATTATGCTGAAATTATCCATCTAAGCAATCATTAATGTGACCCTTGCATTAAATATGATGTCCGTTTAAATCTCTACGCCTGGACACGGCGGCACGTGGAAGCTCGATATGAACGATGCAAATAAAGAAAGCTCCCATATTGTAAGAGGACTATTATCAGATGTGGACATTCCCCAGTCATTTGGCAGGTGACTGAGACTGACTGATTAAAGGCGGACTTCTGATTTTGATACAAAGATCGTCTACACACACACACTTCTTGTACATAGAGGAAGGAGGATCGAACATACATATCCTTCAGCTTATTTTAATTAAATAAAATGTTCAGGAAATTTGAGGATTGAGGTAATCATTTACATTCCATTTGATTCGACATATATAACTGGACTTCAACTATAATATGTATGGATACTGCATGGAATTTGGGATGTTGACATTGCCGGCGGTCAATGTGACTCTGACAAGAAGGATCATTATTAGGCTTACGATGTTCATGGAATCTCATATCTGTGACACTTGTATGCATTGCCCTAAAACCTTCATGCTGATGTTTTAGGTAACAATAGGTCAAGTGAGATAATTCCATTTTTGAGAAATAAATTTCGAATTGAATGGAAAATCAATTAAATTCTGGAATCATTTTTGCAGATATATTTAATTCCGAATGGGATAGAGGGCAGAGGGGTTATCAAAGTGCCAAAATAACATGGCCCTTTATACGCTAATGAGCATTCATATTCATAATACCTGTGGCGGCAGCTCCCCAGATACCCTCCGGTTCCTTGCCTCCAAATTCCAAAAATTTCCCCAACCTCCAAAGCCCGGGGAGGCTTGTCTACAGATTCGAATCGCGGGATAGCCCCGAAACTTCCAGCGACAATGGGCCCAAAACAATTCCCCCAAAGACTGGAAAATCCCAATTAACAACTAAGCACCCTCTCCCTATCCCCCCTTCGCTCCTCCACAACCCTTGACAATCTTAATCCCCCCTCTCTGGCTTCACCCCCTCCAACTTCCAACCAAACCAATATCCCTGTATTCAGTGCCAACAAGCTTTCACAACCACAATTTCTTCCGGGCGCTCCTTCCAAAACAGTAACTGGGCTCTGGAGTAGGTTCCTCAAGTGTCGCCTCTCCCTATCGATAACCCCAATTACCCTGAAACCCCGGTTTTCAATAACTTGGAATCGGTAGTGTCCGGCTCCGGATCCGCTCCCCCATCCAAACAACTTTACAGTTTATCCGAATCCCCCTCCCGTGAACTTTATGAATCCCCTTCCAACTCTTCCAGGCTTATCACTGCGATCCCCGATGAAAAAACCTTGATGATTAATTGGTTTATATGAGATACCTATGAATGGAAGTGCAAAATTAGCAAAACATAATTGACATAACATTCGAATTTGAAGTGTTTCAAGTTTCAACATACCTGTTCCAAAAATTCGCTATTTCCCAGTTGAAAGCATCTTGCATTTTAAAGAATAGTTTATCTATTTCGCAAAAAAAAGTCGGGGAAATGCTTAGAATTGAAGCTACATTACGAGTGTCCCATAATGCCTCATTTTATTATGCATTGGTTAACAATCTTTCGTCTCCACCCTCTGATCGTAATCACCTCCACCTCACTCTCCATACTAAATTAGCCTACTAAAGCTAATTAAATTAATCCAACCCAAATTGTTAAAAATTAGCAAACAGGTTGCGTGTGCGTCAAGGTATTTATACATTTTTATTCATATTTATTCATATTTATTCCACAACTCTTATGAATTATGATCATTGTTAAATAGTTAACTATCTTAAGTTTGCAAAAGTTGTAGTAATTTAACAGCCATGTTTTCTCCTTAGGCCACATTCAAATTATACATTCCATCCCATATCCAACCACAGCCAGGCATGCCCCAGTGATCCAAACGAGGAAGACCGGAAGTAGGTCCCAGACATGCAAAGCCTTAGTGTGACCCTCGAATTCATCCTGTTGATGGGCGCCACCACCATCACTGAAATTGGAACCCGAAACCGAGTAAACTTCCGGTTTCTTCTCCAACGACTTAAGATATTCCTCATTCCACCTGGTCATCAAGTGCCCCTCCCTTGCCCAGCTTGTGAATCTGTCAAATCGCTCAAGAAAAATGGAGCCTTTCCTTGAAGCCATCCCAACGATCAAGGTGACGGCGGCATCCTGTGTGATGTAAACCTTATTGTTGGAGGGGTTGCTCCTCCCCCTCCCGGTCCCTAGGTATCGGGTGACCCCCTCCTTCAATATGGACTCCCAGCTAATGCATATGGTCTTCGGGTTCCAAGCGGAGGCTAAGATGCAGGTTTTCAAATTTGGGAGGGTTTCCACCCTCCTGGAGATATCCTCCATTAAAGTGGTCCTCTGTGAGAGCCATAAGTCTTTCATGAATTGCGTCACGAAAAAGATTTTGAGGGAGTAGTCGGGATGCACTTCTGATGTCAAGCCCCGAAATGACTTGGGGAACTGGTCCGCCAACGGGACCGAAAGATAACCGACAAACCGGGACTTGTACAGGGCGCCCAAGGTCAATCCTGCAAATAGCCAAGTTATCCCGATGACACTTTTGGAAGCCGACTTTGGAACCAGTTGCTCCAGGAGGATTCCAAAAGGGACTAAAATGGCCTTGGAGATTTTTTCCAACCTGGAATGTGTCCCTCTAGCTGATCTTGGCAACCGACTTTGATGAATTAGCCAAGATGCCATTAAAAACGCCCCCAGGGTCCACCCCCAAACCGTTTTCGTAAACGGTCGGAGTATCACCTCCTCCCTGACATATAATTTGGTTTTCCCCACAGCGAAGACGCAACGCTCCAAACTCGTTCCTTGGGAGAAGTCAACGACTTCATAGCGGTCCATCGAGATCCCCAGTGAAACAGCTAGTTCCACGTTACCCTCCATCAACCCTCCCATTAGTCCCCTCCAGACTCCCTCCTCCACCTTGGCGCCACTACCCTCCGGATAAAAAACCGGAATGGGAGTGAAGTTCGACCTGGAGCTTATCTCCTGGAAGAAGCTCCAGTGGGAACCGGAAATGGCCGATGAGCCACCGTTTGGAACCAGATAAGGCGGGAGGGAAATCAGTCCAACTGGGAAGCGCCTTCCAGATAAGCTGTTCCCTTCCAGTTTATTTTGGAGCACACGGATCGTCGACAACATGTCCGGAATCCTATTCCAGCTTCCTCCTCTGCTATACTTGGGCTCCACCAAATAGATTATCTGATTGTTAGGCCTTTCATAAACCATCCCATATTTGAATCTCACCCGATCGACAAGATCATCATCTTCCAACTGGCTTTTTGTCTTATCATCCATTCCTCCAAAAAGCAATAAGATAAACTGGTCATGTCGACTACTCCCATATTTATCCAAATGTCGGAGCGAGTGCCCTCCATCCCCTCCCAAATCATTTTGGAATATGACCGGGATAGTTTTGCAATTGAATCTGAATTTCAGTCCGTGTCTCACTGTCAGATTCCACCTTGGGGGGTCATTGTCCCCTGACGAGCTAATTTGAATATTTTCGTACGGCTCCTTAAATTCAGTTACCAATGTCCAATTCAACTGATAGTCAGGGTATCGCTGGCTTGATGATGATGATGGTGATAAGCCCTTTAAAAATATGAATCTTATCATGCAATAAGTTCCAAGTATAGCCCAAACCTGGCTAATGTCTTGGAGGAGGGTTTGGGTGATCTTAGTGATATCAATATCATCCGCGTGAATAATTTGACTTGGAAGATTTGGGGCGAATCCTGTGGAGGATGTGGAGGTGATGATAGGAATTCCCAGTCCTGCCATGATATGATGATGATGAGGATTCCTCAAATTCCTTCCAAAATTTATGACCTTTCTTGCATTACATAGAGTCCTTCTCTGAGCGATAAATATCTCAACCAAGTTGGTAGGACTGCTACCTGCTGAAGCGTATTAAAAAATAACGATGGCTTGATCCAGTTTATTGATTTTGTTAAAAAATGATGTAATTTGCATAGAATGAGAATTATCAGCTTCAGCATAAATTGAGTTGAAATGACGGAAAAATATAATTTAACATCCAATTACCATGGAAGAAATGGCAGGATAATTGGGGACAAAATTCGTGCAATTTATTATCAAGAATCTTCAAGAATCGATGGATGTTATTTTTTGACATGGTCCAATTACGTAACAATTACGTAACAAAACTATTAAAACTGTCAAAAGGACTTCGCTAAAATGAGCCATCCAGGTATCTACGTACAATATTGGTATTGGTCATTTTGTTTTGCAAATGGTTGCCAATTTAATTTTGCAAAATTCTAGCTCGAGCTCTGATGAAGCGAAAAATAAAGCATTAGTGTTTTTGTAACTACAAGGAAACATAATTTCAACTGTTATAAACTTGACGATTCTCGTCCCTCCTCGTGTTTTTATTGATTGAAAGTGGCACCATTCATAATTGGCTTTAATCGGCTATTGTGACTTTTATGACACATGGCATGAGGTATTCTTTCTAAAGAATGGCCCCCTTCCGAGGAGTTGGCAGTGACGAAACTAAGGATGCAAAGGGGCCCGGTGCAAGAAACTTTCAAAAAGTGTCAATATGAAAAGTGAATAGAGACGATATTCCAAAATGGTTTAATTTTTGATCTGTTTTATTTATTACTAAAGCATCATATAGTCAGGAATAATAAATATCGTAGCACAGTTGTATTTTAATTTATCATATCTATCCAGAATAATTTATTTTTACATATTTACGTGAGATTCAATTGGATTCGTAAGATCAAACTCACTCCAGTTTCTTATTTTCAACTATAATTAAGAATCTGAAACTTCAAATTATTTAACTCTATTTTGCGGGCGCCGCGCCTTATTCCTCGCAAAAATATCAATCATTAGGCTAATATCAAGTTCATGTGCCTGCTCGCTTTCAATGCTTAAAGGAGCCAAGCCAGACAATCGATCTTCATGCATTTTACTTCTCTGAAAATTCTCAATTATCTTCATTTTAGAAAATAACCGTTCAGCAGTTGCGGTGGACACGGGCAAAGCTAGAAACAAGATGCAAGAGACAACTACCAGTGGAAACGAGTCACTCACTCGTCAGTTTGTATTTCCGAATTAGCTGAATTAACTCGTTGATAGAAGGAATTTTTTCTAATTCTAAACGAAGAGAAGATTTCAACATGCGGATCTCTGTTGCCAATTGTTTATCTACAGCATTTGGATATTTCTCGTAAAAACGATTGACCTTATCCGCAATTTCAGTTTCCCTTAACTGCTAAGATTTTATCCGGAAGTAGGAATTGGTACGTGTCATATATACTCTTGGTGCTGTCAAATCAATCTTCATTCGTTCGAGGACAGGGTCAAGAACTTCAATGATTAGATCCCGTTCAACTACCTAAGACTTGCGAGCAGTTTCAATTACGTGGTCATCATGAAAGCGATTTCCTTTTATCACTCGAGTGGGTTCAACTACTGGTGAAATCCCCCATATATTGGCAATGTTTGTGGCAGTTTCTTTTATCATGACGATTAAGGGACACATTTATATTCCATTTGATTCGACAAATATCACTGGACTACAACTAGCAATAATATGTATACTTCATAGAATTTGGACTGTTCACATTGTCAGCGGTCAATGTGACCCTGACAAACAAATTATTTTAGATGTTGAGAATATGAACACTGTATGGAAACGTGCTGGGGAAAGCTATTTTTATTTTTTGGGAGGTGGTCAAATCCTCGTCCAATTTTATTTCATACTTAAGTCAACGAAACGTTTATGCCACGACCTTCTTGAAGTTTACACCGAAGGCATCCCAGATCAAGATTAATGTTTTCGACAGATATTTAATTAAATTTACATTCATGATCACACGTCTGCAAATAAAATCCTTCGCGCGTCCAGAAAATACTTTGCTGAACTAAAAGTGTAATTGGTTAAGAGACTAGGAATGCTTTAATGTTATATTATAGTAATATTAACACATCATGTGTTACACATGGATAGTCAGTCAAATCGTGGCCATGAAATTCAAGAATTTAAATCAAGGTATAATTCGTTGATCTAGTATATCAAATACGAATTTCACTCTTACAGCAAGCGAAATCGATTATGAAGCAGCTAAAAATAACCTCTGTTCCTAAACTGCGCAATTCTTCTTCCAAATGCTAGTGTCGTTTTGAGTCTCTTCTGTCTTCAGTCGATCCCATAAACTCTTACAGGCATTGTCACTATGTAAGTAGCGACGAGGAAATTGGAATTACAATAGAACTTTGTAATATACAGTTGCTAGTTAATTAGCACTGGACTAAATTAGTCAATATGCTACAGTCAACCATACATATTACCAAGATCCACTTGCGTGTACTTGAAAGACTGAGCCTTGTTCCGTATGAATGGCCAACTGATAATACTCTCCCAAACGTGGTTCGAAACTCAAACCGGAAAATGTTTTTGTACAAAGCCAGTCTAATCATCCATGCCTTATACGGGATGGTCGTGATATCAAATTACTTGATTACGCTGAATGGAATGGAAATATACAATCGAATGTTAGGCTTGCTATTCATTTGTGGTATTATTTTAGGGTTCATGTTCCGGATGAATTTTACAATCCAGGAGGGGCATGAGCTGGTGGGCGTAATTGGAGCATTCAGTGGCTTTGACGGAATGAATGGAACTGGTGACGACTGTAAGTTAAATATTAACTTCTTCAGTCGACATTATGATAAATTAACCCGGTTCGTGATAAGTCCTTTGGACCCATGTGATTATTTTCTGTAGATTCGAGGGACAGAGGGCCTTCCATGACAAGGTTGATCCAAACGGTGGGATTTGCTACAGGTTTCTTGTGCCCCGCTTTCATTGGCCCGATTCTACTTGCTGACCCTTGCATTCCACCCTTTCTTGGAGGTATTCTCCTGACATGGGGAGAATACTGCCATTCCCAACTTACTTGTGGCATATGGATTCTTCTCTTTTTGCTAGCCTTCATTGAAGTGCTCATTTGGTTCAGCTTTGCCTCATCGTCCTTCTTCCTCATCTTCAGTGGAAGCTTCGTGTTCATGCGGTGTCTGGAGAAGTATCTCCAATTGGCCACCGTGTCCACTACTATTGCTGGGCGGGACAGTGAGAGTCACAATGACGGTATTGGTGACGCCCAATTTCATTTGTACAGACAAATTCAACTCTTGGGAATTGTTTTCAATGAAGCCTTGCAAGGGGTGATCGTCCCAACAATGATGTTGACGGCGTGGGTGTCCATTGTTACCTGCTTATACACTTCTGTAAAGCTGCACGAGGCAATCCCCATGCCCGGGTTTGCCTTCTTCCCGCTGGGACTATTTGACAGTCTCTGTATAGTATACATGATCAAGATTGCAGCGGCGGTGTTGGCACAATCTGAAAGGTATTTGTCAGCGGCTAAGAATTGCTCATCTATGGTCGGGATGCGGAGAAGATCATACAAGAGGATGGTCAGATCTCTAGGAAGGGTGAAGGTGAGATTTAGCTCAACCAACTTCGTGGATGCATTGACACCATTCAACCTCACTAATCATGCCCTGAGCACCTGTGTGAATTTGATGTTGATCTCATAGACAAGTCAATAGGGAATATATTTAACTGCACACTTAATTTCGTCAAGAGAATAAAGCCAACAATTACTATTTTATGTCACATGATCATTGATATTATAAACTAATACTTAAACTAGCTTGCAAGAATGAGATCGTGAAGACAATGCATGAAATGTCTTTGGATCTGCCGGCGATTGCGGAATGCTTGGAATACCGAAACTCCCGTCTGTTTTCTGTAGTTATGAAGGATATGGCATTAAATATAATAATGCTGTCGGATTATAAAATTGCTTTAGTCTTATTCGTCGCAGGATTTTAAGAAGCCGTTCCCTTGTTGTGGTGGATGTACGACAACGAGCAATGATCACATACTCGAAGTAGAGTCGGTAATTGCATGGCCATTGCCAACGAACAATATTCAATGATTCCCCAAATGCAAGGATAAAATAAGAAGGTGGGAACAGGTCAAAGCGGAATTTTTTTTATTTTACCTGGGAAATGGGAAATATACATCTCATTTTTAGGTGTAAAAATGTTCAAAATGTCCACACGTTATCTGACATTACAAGTTTTATATTTTGACAGTATGTCTTGTAGAGGGAAACATTTCATTATGCCCAGATCTCCGCCAAACAAAACATGGATTTAGGTTTCCTAATTAGCGCAAAAATAATATTGAAAGCACGCCTATAATATAGACAAGGAATGCTACATCCTTCCCTCATGTTGAGCTAATTTCCAGTTGCTAAATTAAAATGAAGTAAAACTAGGAACAGGCAAAAGGACGACATATAATGTCGTACATTTCATAGATTTTGGCATGTTAAAATATGTCATCGGCCAATGTGACACGGGTAAAGAAATCCTTCAAGACGTCGAGAATGTTAGCATTGTCTGGTATAGACTTCGAGAAAGGTATTTTTGTCTTTGGAAAGGTTTGGTTGATCAATCATTGTCATTTTAATTTCGTGATTGAGCGGAAGGGCTTGTGTAAAAGATCTCATTTCGGTTTACAGGAAGGCGTTCCAGTTCCACCTTCAATCCAGGAATCAATCAATATGACATTACCAAACCTCATTTATATCCACGATGTTTTCAACAGACGTGTAGCATATTTAACTAAATTTCATTTCATTTCATGACAAGCAAAATCCCTCCCCGTCTGAAATAAAATCATCCACGCGTCCACAAAAAAAAACATTTTTTTTTTACCGAAGCAGAATTACTTGATTAAGAGACTGGGGTTGTCTTAATAATGTAATTCCCTTACTTACTGATGTTTTAATTCAAAAGCTGGCCATGAAATTCTAAAATTGTATCCCAAGCTTCAAGCTACAATTCAGTTAAAAGACGGATAAGAAACATCGATTGCAAAGAAGCTAAAAATAGCTTTTGTTGGATTTAAATGGACAGTTGCTTCTTCCAAACGTCAGTGCCCATTTTTTAGCTCCGAGTAATTGACAGTGCAGTCGAGTTTAGACCCCCAGATTGGTACTACTTACAATTAGATAAAAACGAGGAAATTGCAATTGGATAGTGTAACTTGATCAAATTAGGAAATCATGCTAAGGTCCACCCTACCTATTACCAAGATCCACTTACGGCTACTGGGGAAATTGAGCCTAATCTTGTATGAATGGCCACACGAGAATCCTCTCCCTAACGTGATTCGAAACCCGTACCGGAAAATGCTTTTGTACAAAGCCGGTTTAATCATCCATGCCTTATATGGAATGGTCGTGATATCAAATTACTTGATAACACTGGATGGAATGGAAATATATAATAGAATGCTGGGCTTGCTATTCATCTGTGGTAATATTTTGGGCTTCATGTTTCGGATGAATTTTATAATCCAACAAGGGCAGGAACTGGCTGGTGTAATTGGAGCTTTCAGTGGATTTGAAGAAATGAATGAGACGGGTGACAATGGTAAATTAAATTTAAACAGTAAACTCTATATTTGAAGAACTAACCGAGCTTATGGATAATTGCATTTAATCAATTTATCCCCTTTTCATAGATGCGAGAGACCGACGTAGTTCCATGACAAGGTTGATCCAAACGGTGGGATTCGTTACCAGTTTCTTGTGTCCCGCCTTCATTGGCGCGATCCTACTTGCTGACCCATGCATTCCGCCCTTCCTGGGATATATCCTCCTGCAATTTGGTGGAGAATACTGCCATTCTCATCCAACTTGGGGTTTATGTCTGTTCCGCTTCCTTCTAGCCATCTTCGAAGTATTTATTTGGTTCGGCATTATTTCCTCGTCCTTCCTCATCATCTTCAGTGGAAGCTTCATATTCATGAGGTGTCTGGAGAAGTATCTGCACATGGCGACTATGGACATTGTCGATGGGGATCGAGGAAGCGGCACCGAATTTCATTTGTACAGACAAATTCAACTCTTGGGGACAATTTTCAATGAGGCTTTCCAAGGTGTTGTCGTCCCAACAATGATGTTGACTGCGTGGGTGGCCAGTGTCACCTGCTTGTACACTTCGGTAAAGTTGCACGATTCAATCCCCATGCCTGGGTTTGCACTATTCCCCCTTGCGCTATTTGACAGTCTATGCATAGTATACATGATAAAGATTGCGGCAGCGGTGTTGGCCCAATCTGAAAGGTATTTATCAGCGTCTAGTACTTGTTCGTCTATGGTCGGGATGCGGAGAAGATCCTACAAAAGAATTGTCAGGTCTCTCGGAAAGGTGAAGGTGAGATTTGGCTCAGCCAACTTTGTGGATGCATTAACCCCATTCAACCTGTCTAATCATGCTCTGAGCACATGTGTGAATTTGATGTTGATATCCTAGACAATTATGTAGGGATAGGAATAGATAGTATCAATAGTTAAGCTTCTCTCTCCATCTAACGTGGTATTTCCTTGTTTTTTTGTGAAAGTACATAATTAGTGGGCATGCAAATTATTTAATCTCGATTCGATTCATGATAACCTTGAAAATCATGGCCAACTATACTACATTGGGCTTACATTCTACATTTTTCAGCCTTTCAAGTTTTAGTATACTTTTAAGAAGTTCCACTTTTTGTTTCTGAAGAATAAAATGATTCAAATTATATTCGAAAATAGCAAATGTGCGGGTGGAAATATGGTAGGGTAGGATAAAATACTCAGTATATGAGCTGTAAAACTTTATGGTGAAATATGGTGTATGTGAGAATTGATTGTCTGAAAAGTGTAGACTGACTCTCCAAAAGTGTAGGCTGTGTGGAAGGCTCGACCTACCTCCCACTTATTTTTGGTGCTAATAATAACTTGTATACTTTCTATATACGAATTGAATTCCTCAAAGATTTTCTCAACTTGATTGCAGAAAAGCAAAATAAATTATTGGCGTAAATGATTATTACTAAACGTAATTTAACATTGATCTTTCTTCATTGCGTATAATTTAAAAGGGCAATATTGACGACCCCATACGTAACTCTAACGAAGACAAACCTTCAGAATATCCTTGATACGACACACCAATATGCATGGGACAAAGATAAATTTATTAATTTTGTTTAGGAGGTCCCGGAAACCCTGTAATATCCACCTTTTGTTGACCAGAGCTTGGACTTCCATGATATCAATATCACGGGATATGTTCATGTCCGACCTGACTATAGGTTTGACAATGTCCACTTTTTATTACCATTTAGATGCATGGGTTTGACCATGCCCTTTTTGATTGTCGTTTTTCCTAAAATGTTAATGTGCTTTTATTTAAAACTGACGAACGATTTCAAAATTGTCACTCCAGTTGAATCCCTCCCATTCCCAAGACTTATTAATATATTAAAGAAAATCGATCAGGACGAAGCTAAAAATATTTTATGTCTGACACAAGCGCACTTCCTTCCCTCAAATGATATTCTAATTTCCATACTCAGTCACCAACTTGATACTTCATTCGTCAGTCTAATTATATGAAATTACTCCACGTAAGCAACAACGGTGCCGATGCATTTCATCCTAAAATTCCAATTTTACCTTGGCTTAAGAAAGTGATCAACAATCATTTTGATTTGAACTAAAATAAAACCGGCAGAAATCCAACTATCAACTTTAGCAATCATGTTAAAGGCAACCATTCCAGTGACAAAGGTACACCTCCGTGTCCTAGAAGGTGTGAGACTAATCCCTTACAAATGGCCAGAGGGGAATCCTTTCCCTGTCGTAGTCCATGAGTCAAGCAGGGAAATGCTTTTGTACAAAACAAATCTCGTAATCCATGCCATTTACGGGATGGTTCTAATATCAAGTTACTTGATGACGGTGGGTGAAATGGAAATGTATAACAGAATGCTGGGACTGCTATTTATTTGCGGCATTGTTGTTGGGTTCATGTTCCGAATGAACTTTATAATCCAAAAGGGCGAAGAACTGGTGGGCGTAATCGAGGCATTCAATGGATTTGAAGAGAAGAATGTAACTGAACATAATGGTAAATAAAATGTCCTTAAACAGTTTTAGTAAAAAATCGTGGCAAATTGATTGGGCTTTAAAGTTCGCCTTTTTTTTGACTTTATCACATTTAGAGTCACTGGGGGACAAAAGAAGTACATCCGTAACCAGGATGATTCAAATGGTAGGTTTTGTTACCGGATTCCTGTTCCCAGCTTTCATCGGTGCAATATTACTTGCAGATCCTTGCATCCCACCCTTTCTGGGCGGTATTATTCTAACATGGGGAGGACACTGCCAATCTTGCCCAACTTGGGGTTTATGGCTTCTCCGCCTGCTGCTAGTCCTGATTGAAGTGTTCATTTGGTTCAGTTTCACTTTATCGTCCTTCCTTATCATCTTCAGTGGAAGCTTCGTGTTCATGAGGTGTCTGGAAAGGTATCTCCAAATTGCGACTGCGGCTATTAGTGATCGGGAGCGTGGGTGTTCCACTGAGAATACGGCAGCGTTTCATCTGTACAGACAGATTCAACTCTTGGGAACTATTTTGAATGAAGCCTTCCAAGTGGTCATCGTCCCAACAATGATGTTGACTACGTGGGTGGCCATTGTGGCTTGCTTGTACACTTCTGTAAAGTTACATGAGGCAATCCCCATGCCTGGGTTTACATTCTTCCCTCTGGGGCTCTTTGATAGTATCTGTGTAGTATATATGATAAAAATTGCGGCGTCGGTTTTGGCACAATCGGAAAAGTATTTGTCTGTGTCTAAAAGTTGTTCATGTATGGTTGGGATACGTAGAAGATCTTACAAGAGGATGGTCAGGTCTCTTGGAAGGGTGAAAGTAAGATTTGGCTCAACTAACTTTGTGGATGCATTGACCCCATTCAACCTGACTAATCATGCCCTGAGTACCTGTGTTAATTTAATGTTGATCTCCTAGATAATTTGACGGAGAATATATTTAAGAGCACATTTAATTTATCTAGAATATAAGGGGAACATGACATGATATCCCCGTTGTTTACAGCAACTATTAATACCATAACATATATAAACTAGCCTTTACTTGATAAATATAAACCATATTATATTTCCGAGAAATAAACATGTTGTCAGTTTAGTTATGTAAAGAAAATAAAATTTAAAGTCAGTTCAGGGCATTTGATTAATTTGGTTATTGACCTTTGGCAGACATAGTTTATTGCTCTGCCTGTTCAAGCACTGATATTCCAAATTTTCTTCAACTGCACATATTCTTTGTGTAAAATTAGCCTGCTGAAATATTTTCAATCCTCGGTCCCTATTAGTAATATTTTCCATGTAAGTACTACTTTTAATACTACTTTTAATTTTATTGTGTGTGTCTAAAAACACGAATCGCTATCAAAGGTTATCGATACAATATACAATGAGTGACGTGAAGGAGAATCATTTAGCGTGGTGTATTATAGGTTTTACACAAGTGAAAGTGTATTCAAATGCCGGGATATTTCGAGTGATGTAAAATGTTTCCACACTGTTAGTAGACAGGTGAGTTGTGCAGACACGTAAACGTAAAGTTATCTTTTGTATATCACTTGAAAGTTTAGGGACATTTACAAAGCCACGTCTGAAAGCGAAAACAACAGCCTACGAGTACCCAATACTTCGACTGATGTGAGGGAGTATGATTCAAGGTGCCACCTAGGCTTTACACTAGTGGCAGTATTCAAATACGGAAATGCAAGTTTGCGTTGTATTTGTCTTGTATATTTTTGTATTTCAAGTGAATATGTAGGGAGATTCACACATAGCTACGTCTGAAAACTATTGCTCTCAAATGTTCAAGATACTTCACGGATTGTGAAATTTTTTCGTTATTTTTCTAGTCTTCATGTGAACTATTTCTCGAATTTCTCCAGTTTATCCAAGTTATTCAGCTTCTCCAATTCGTCTAATTTATTCAATTTCTCCAATGTTTCTAATTTATTGTTTTCTTTGTTACGAAAAGCAAGGCTCCAAGATATGTGGAGATGACAAACGTTATGAATTCGTTGAGAATGAGAACAAACACATGTGTTTCCAATCAAATTTCAAAAGTTATTTTATGTAATTCGCGGACAGTCACGTCAGTTAGTTCTCGTTTGCTATGTAAGGTTTTCTATGTTTGCAATTTTTCATATTTATCCAATTTGTCGAAGTTCTACAATATCTTTAATTTTTCTAGTTCGTCCAATTTATTCAATTACTCTAATTTCACCAATTTATTAACTTGCGACGAAGTCCAAGTTGTTGATAATGTTGAGTAAGTCCGTCTGTTCGTGCGTGTGTCCGCACGATA
>JAQIXQ010000819.1:0-20689 GCA_034700485.1 Pseudosinella alba
GTGACAGCATCGAAAAGGTGACAGCATCAAAAGGTGACAGCATCGAAAAGGTGACAGCATCGAAAAGGTGACAGCATTCAAAAGGCGATGCTGTCACCTTTTCGATGCTGTCACCTTTGATGCTGTCACCTTGGATGCTGTCACCAATGCTGTCACCTTTTTAATGCTGTCACCCGATGCTGTCACCTAATTCCCTCTTTCCGAAAGCCTACCGTAATTTTTAACGAATTCGATGGTGCTGGGGTAAGTTAAGACTAATGAACTTGAGAATTGCATGGTGGCCGCCGAACGAGATGAATCAAATGAAAATATGTACATTAAAGGATTAAAGTAATGACATGTGCGGCGTACTTAGGCCACCCCGAGCATAGAAATGGATTAAACTAAGCGTATCTACCTAAAAGTCAGTTGTGTCCTAACCTGATCGATGCGGCGGATTTAGTCCTAAATGAAAATAATTATGTTTCATGAATGGGGTTTAGAAGCCAATGCAACTTGAACACCTTGTTATGGTGAAGTCTTGGATTGTGTATTGTGAGGAACTTGACAGTAACCATAGTCAAAAAGTCTAGCAGAATTAAACTGAACATTCATTTTATGTTTTTTTTTTGTAAAATTATGTGTAGCATTAGCATATTGTTAGTGAGGTCCTCGATTTTAATTCAATTCAAAGGAAAAGTTGCTATAATTACCGAAGCCAGAAAATATCCAATTCCCTGTACAAGTAATGCTCTACTTCATACATGTTTTACTGAACCAGCTCGTGTCTGCTTAGTTAGTTGCATTCTTGCATAAAAACAAATTCTTTTCGTTTATGTACAAATTCACCCCAGCTCCCGTTGAAGGACAATGGAATAGAATATTATGGACTTGGCTATATGAGGCAGAATTGATTGCTTGTGAAGCTAAATTAACCTTGTCCTTATAAGTATGGTTATGGAACAATTATAGCATGTTAAAAACGGAGCAATCAACTTTTGGGAACGATTAGATTGTCGATGCTTTTTCCTTTTTAGCAATCCTATCGACTTCTCACTCATTTTGAACTGAAACAAAAATTGTTCTCAAGCACAAGACAAACGGCAATGGCACTCAATATGCATTATATTGCATTTGCATGACAGTTTGCAAAAAGCATCCGTAAAGCAAGAATTGAACAAGTCACACATAAGTATCTTGTCCACCTACAATGTAATAAAAATATCTCGCTATGAGCAAACAATGTAAAGAAGGTAGCAGTTTACATGCAAACGAACAAGTTGGCTTGTTGCTCCATAGCAGATTGCATAAACTTTCATGAAACTTGATCCGTATAAATTGTTACCTTCCAGCAACACAGAACAGATCAAAGCCTATTTCATCTCAAGATCAACGAGAGAGTACACAAAGCGTTCATGTTTCATGATTCTTCTTTGATTTGAAACATGAAGAGCTATTTCCAGAACATTTTACGGAATTTGTTTCATTAATTCTGTATGAATGACCTATCACAAGACATGCTATAACTGTATCTACCTACCCGGTTTTCAACTTGAGAGAAAAAAAAATTAATGTCTGCCGTCTCATTTACATGTTTGGGCACAGACCTCGGTAAAAAAAATATGAGAGGAAAATAATATGTACTGTCTGGAGGCAATACTGATACTGATACTGATGATGACATGTAACTGCTTTCTTGCCAATGAAAATATTTTTAAGTGCAGTGCATTTGTACACTAACGGTAAGCGTAATTGTCGTTATGGGCATTTTAAAGTAATGTGGGTGCAAACATATTTATTTTGTCATATTTTACCTGCAACGAGAGGAACCCGATCGTTAGAATGTAGTTTCAGCTGGCTGAATCAGAATGGGTAGAATGAATAGCACTGGTGGATTCACTGGTCCGCACAAAATTGCAGCAATACGATAAGCGCTTGACTTTTAATTTTCACTTGGGAGTTTTTGGTTGCGTCACTTTCTCTTTGCTTAACTATTCTAAATTGTCAAATATCTCACTAATTGTAAGCAAAACTTTAACCATTCAAAAAGTGTCCAACTTGTCGTTTGAGAAGATTTGTTTGAAGGAAAATTAAAACTTGAGCACTGCCCAAAATCAGAATTACGACTGAGACATATGCGTACTTGAAGTTATATTAATATTTTCTATAATAGGTATTTATATGCTGATATGATGGGTGATATACATTTGACATGATAGATTTCATTTCATTTTTATTCTATTTTTGCTCCGCTCTCTTCAACAAGTTATTCACAATCAGTCCAGTCAGGATTATGATTTTGGGACCAGGCAGAAGAACATTGAATATAGCCTATATGCAATCCATCTTACAACCTGTGATGTGAGGTATTTTGTAATTTTACTTTCGCTTGTCATTCATTTGTATGACATGAACTGTTTTGGTTTCGGCTTGGCTTGAAGGATATGAAATATAAGCCATGTAAGATGAGTGCGTGTGTGGCGGAGGGGAAAACAAGCCAAGATCAACAGATTAAGATAACACACCCGTGCCATGCCACTGCGGCAAATTATACTCAAGCCACATATCCCAAATACCTTTCCTTTCTATGTTACTGTCGCTGCTGCACTTGTCATTGTCCTGTCATTCTGAAGTCAAGTGAAGAGGGAAAGAATTAAGCCAAGACGACCGTTCTAAAGCCGAAACAGTGGAGTGGGTAATTGCCCGAATGATGATGATATCAACATCATCAGCATATTATGATAATCATTTTAAAAAACACTAAACAACAACTCTCTGGATTGACAACGTGGACATAGTATTCATGATATGAACACATTCAATTCAATTATGCAAAGCGTAAGTCGTTTTTTTTTGTTCCTCACGGCCAAATCCCAATCTCAATTTGAGGACGCTCACTTCGCCCCAGTTTGGGGTGGGCTGTTTGATGCTAGCCAAGATGGACCGGTTTGGTCCCAGGCGGTTGAGTTCGAAAGCCAATTCCTGCCCTCCGGCCCAGAGGATTGTCTCAATCTGAATGTGTTTGTCCCCATGAATGACACGCAGGAGGAGGAGGAGGAGGAGGAGGGGGGAGGTCGCCCATGGTGATGACTTCCTCATGCTCGCAGATTTTGGCAAGATGATCCCCTATGCAAAAAACCATATCGTCGTGGACTCCTCCCATGAACAGTTCTCAAAGGATCTTGTCCGCCTCCAAGCCACTTTCGTCAGGGATGGGAAGCCAGATCCAGCTTGGTTCACGAGGGAAATGAGACAGCAGAATGAATGTCTATTTCACGGTAAGAAGCGGCGGAGGGGAATAATAAAGCTCCTTTGAAATGGTATAGGATTGACTCCCCTGCGGAGTATTTTGAGGAGGGGGCTGGACTGACGGAGCGAGTACAGTTCTGCGAGAAGCTTTACAAGGAACATTCTTATAATAAATGAATAATAAATTTCCAAACAGAATTTAAAAAAAACAAGCCAGCAATTGTGATATTTTCCCTAAAATTAAAATTAGTTGTAGCTATTATAAAATGACGGTAATGAAAACGACAGCAAGAGCATTGCAAAACCATTCATGTTGAGATTGATCGAAATGGTTAACACATTTTTTAATCCTTCTTTATCTTTCCTTGCGTGAACTCTTTTTGCTTGGAGTAAATAAGAAGGTAATGCTTTCCCTACCCATGCATGCCGTAACGAGGTAAAGGTAAAATCTTCCCTGAACTGAAAGTTGCGCTTAACATGTAATATCATTTATTTCATATTATCATATATTCTCTATCGAAGAACTGAATAATTTTCCTCTTATCTTGAACTCCTCCCCTGATAAATTATCTGCAAATTATTACAGATTGAAGTAGGTTTGTTTGATAATCTCCCTGGATGTAAAATGGCAAGCCAGGCCGAACTTACAATGAGCTTCAATGTTTGGTAATGCTTGCTATATTTTACTTAAATGTATACCTACATGGCAAAAATTATTATGCGCAAAATACATTTTTGGCATTTGGTTTCAAGCCCATGAAATTGGTGAATAAAACAAACATTCCACTTTAGATAAACAACTCCGATAGCGATATCAGTTCAATGAAATGTGATATAGTGATGATGAGCTCATATCTTCTTCAAATTAAGGAGTTCAGTCCCATCTCCGTCCATTCCATATGAAATTATACCCCATCACTGAAACATTCAATCTCCAAATCAGATTCCCCAGTTTCGTTCAACTTGTGGCTGGACATTGTCAAGCTTGATTGAGCCGGCAAACCATAAATAACCAATAAAAAGTTTAGCAAAATTTACCCTGATGGAATTTGCAGATTACAGTTTAAAAAATGTACAAAAATGAATCAGATAATTCAGAAAGTGGTGGTGAAGGAGATCCAAGCGATGAGCACTTTACAAAGTCCCAAATTCTGAATTTCGTTGATAATGTGGAAACATTGAACGTGGTTGTGGAACGACCTGTCGCGGGCTGGAAACCTGCTCATCCCAATGACAAGGTTGAAGTAAAAAGATATTGTTTTTTAAAAATATTATCCGTATACATTACCGTCCATCTTTCCCTATTCACTTTGTAGTTTAATAGAACATATGATGTTCTTTTATCAGGAATCTTTTAATCTCCCTTCGGAGGGGATCAAAGGTTTGGCGCTAATCATTAACATTGTGGAGTTTGACAATGATGTCACCAATAAAAGCCGAAGGTATGGGTCCGAGCATGACGTGGAGTATTTGACTGACCTCCTCATCCAGCTTGACTACAAGTTATTCCCCAGTTCTGCAAACATACGGGAACAAAAAAATAGATCACAAAGGGTTAGTAAAATAAAACTGAATACTTAACTCTTCCTTGCCAAGTAATTATCATTGTTAGTTTTCATTTCAATTCCAGAAAATCAAATCGCAAATAGAGAGCTTCAAGACTGTGTGCATGCAACAGAAACCTGCCTCAATCATTGTCTTCATCGGGAGTCATGGCCGTCACCCAAATCAAATCGTGACCTCGGATCGCCAATGGCTGGATATTTACGGGGATATAGTTTATCAATTTACCCAGGACAAGAACTTCACCATCCTGGAAGGGAAACCAAAGATATTTCTTATCCAAGCCTGTCAATCATATTCCCCAAACAGTGGATCAGTGGTGAGTGTCCATCAGGAACCCCAACACTTAAATGACGATGTTTACATTTGTACAGCAACAACGCCTGGGAAAGCCTCCATGCGAGATATTTACAAGGGTTCGTGGTTCATCTACTGCTTCACTTACATGATGATGAAGCATGCCCTCAAGATGAAGTCCCTCCAGGAAATTATGGACTTGGTGAAGAATAGGATGGATGAGATTAAGGACTATCGAGAATTCAAACAAGTACCTTCACTCATTTCAGGGAGTAATTTCAAGCCTTTATATTTTGTGGGAAGGGACTACAGCTCCAGTGGTGTCAGGAATTACGACGAAAATCTATGCTGGATGGGAGGAGCGTCCAAATTCTGCATAATTTGCACGATTGACAAGCAAATCACTTGTGACAAGTTCACTGAAAACTTCCGTGAGTGTTCCATTCTCATCCATGAATGGAAAGATTTTCCAGAATTTCTATTGTCAGACAGGTGTAATCCTGAAGAACTTGTAGTGGATATCGTAACGGACTGTACGCTTAAGCACTTTGAATTGTGCTTACGCAAACTAGACAAAATTAAGCGACAACGGATCATATTTATTACAACTGTAGATAAAACCAGTATACTAAAACTAAACCCTGCCAAATACACAGTTGATGTTCTAGTCGACCCAATGTCTTTTCAAGACTTGAGTCTCGCCTACCAATTCAAAATTACGGAGAGGTTGGAGAACAAGTACAGAATCAGCCTGAGAGAGGATGAGCTCCATGGGGAGCTGCTCGTCGACATCCACACAGGGAGGCAAATGTTCAATGATGAACTCAAGTCAAGACAGTTAAGTTACTTTGTACCGAGAATGGTCCTGACCAGGAGCATTATTTCGGATGAACTATTCAAAAATAAATATCCCAACGACATTTTCCTCTTTAGTGGGATTCAACGGAGTCATTTACGCTCCCAGATCCAGCAATCCACAGGGCGGAGTCGAGACCAGTTGGAAAAGTTAGAAGACGTGAACTTTATCACATTGGATGATGACAGCCACTTTGATATAATTTACCAGAATACTACCAAATCTGTTCACTTGTTGAATTATGAAGACGGGAAGTTCATGTGGGTTCAAACCAAGGGCAACATAAGGACAATTCAAGAGCACGTATCCAAGGAGCAAGATGAGCAGATGGAGGAGGAGTTCTGCTCGTTAATATGTGCCAACTCTGGCTCCCCGGTGTGCATCTCCGATAGCCCAGGAATGGGCAAGACCATCCTGCTCGCACAAATTGGGAAGAGGTTACGGAGAATGTTCCCAGACAGGACCGTGTTGTTCGTTGAGCTAAGCAGCTTTATCCAACGCGTTGCACATCCAACCAAAATCACCGACGGCATCGACCCGCAAATAATTATGAAGGCGTTGCAGGACATCGTTTGCAAAACACCGTTGGGGAGGCACATCCTAGAGTCAAAATTGAAATCAAATCATGTCTCAATTGAGCTCTTGCTTGATGGCTTTGATGAGGTGGAACACAAGGATTCAGATTTTGCACATGGGATATTAAAAGCAATCCGAAGGTCATTCACTTCCATCCGGATGTGGGTCACTTCACGCCCCCATAAACTAAGAGAATTGGAGGAGACGCTGGGCGAACTTGGTTATACGATCAAGCCATTCCAGTTTGTAGACCAGATTAATTTCCTCACCCAGTTTTGGTCCAGGAATGCCAAGTTAAATAATGAGAGACTCCAGGAGTTTGCCCGTCACTGTTTAAAATCCCTAAGGACCAAAATAAACTCTAGTCAACATGATATCGCCGGTATTCCTCTCCAGTGCCTCTTGATTGGGGAGGTATACGAGAGGCGAGCACTGGAACACGCTAAACTTGGTTCCAGCTCCCCCCTCCCGGAGCAGTTTGTCATTTCCTCAATTACAACATTGTATCAGAAGGTGGTTAAAAAGAAGTTAAAAAAATATCGATCCACTTACGGAGCTCAGGAGAGTCCAACTGAATCGGAACGCAGTCGGGGTCTAAACATCCTGAACTGGATTCGTACCATGGGCTGGAAGAAGGATACACTCTTAACTAGAAGAAGGAAATTAAGCGATGCCAAATTAAACGATTTACATGCCTATCTGGGACTTCATCTCCTCTTCCCCGACCTATTTAAGAAGTTGAAGCTCTCATTAGATCCCCAAGAAATTGGCGAAGTTCTCAACGTGGGAGTTTGGGAGTTGTCAGGTGGAACAGGGCCAAGGGTTCTTCACCGAACTTTTGCTGAATATTTTGTGGCCTTGTTCATTCGGGATAGTCTTGTCAGTGGAAATGGTTGGGGAAAGGTTCCGGCCGATTTCCTCATACAAACCATTCTCCATGTGAGGGGTAATAAAGACCATGTTCTGGAGTTCACTTACCCAGTCATCATTTATTTTTTGAACTCTCTTCTGACTCCTGACTCAAATATTGCAGATGAAGATGACATTGCAATCCCATCCAAGGTTGCCAACAACATTAAGAATCATACTAGGAATACGTCGCAGTTGTCCCGAATAATTTATGGATTGGCTTATGCTGATTACGCTAACATTTTGAAATTTTTCGACAAAATCGGGGTTTTCCAGAAGCCGGCCATTGCCAGTTCTGTTTTTGACAATGAGTTTATCTCATATGGCATTATGCATTCTGGCATGGCATTGATCCGGTTTGGATTCCTCCATTTTGAGCAACACCACCAGGAACATTTTGATTCTGTCATAAAAAGTGAACTGCTGCGATTGGCCGTTGAGCGGGGCGAGGTTGCACCCGTGCAATTCCTCATCTACGAGAAAGGACTTAGAGCGAATTTGCATGAAGATGGGGCAAAGACCCTGCTCCACCATTGCCTTCTGCAAACAATGGACGATACGGAATCAGAAATTGACAAGAGAATTGAGATTTTGAACATGCTCAACGAAATTAATCCGGCACTCAAGGAGGAAAGAGATAAACACGGAAAGACACCACTTCTTGTTTTGTATGCCCACGTGCGCCTCCGCCTCGAACTAATTTGCCTAGGCGTGGATGTCACAGCAAGAAATAAAGATCAGGAAACAGTTTTGCACCAGGGGTGGGACATCAGCAGGGATGATTACCAAGTCATTGTAAAAACGATCCGAGAAATGGGCATGTTGGGAGAGCTGGTTCATTTGCAGTCCTGGGTGGGCAGTACGCCGCTGCAGAGCAGCGTCATGTTCTTTGACCCTCTTCCAGAAACACTGCGTATGTTTGCAGAAGCTGGGGCGGATCTGAACTACAACAATTGTGAGGTGGAATTGGGTGGGACTGCCCTAACATACGCAGTGAGGTGCAATAGAAGCTGGTCAACCCTGCAGACTCTAATCGATCTCGGGGCTGACAAAGATTGCAGGGCAGGGATCGGCAACACCTTGCTCCACGTTGCTGCAGATAATGGGACCAAGTCGGTTCCAACCCTGGAATTTCTTGTGAGGGAACATGGGATGGATGTGAATGTCAGGAATGATCGTCAAGAAACTCCTTTGGATATTGTCCTTAGGATGAAACATGGATACGAATGGGAAGGAGAAGGATTATCCCATGGATACAGATGGAAATATTTTTTTGAGATGGGCCTGCTAATTTTTGAATTGGGAGGGAGGCCAACTACGCGTCCTTCCAAAGACTCCATTAGATACTGGGGAAGCTACGATGTGTTCCAGGAAATTTGGAGCAACACGGGTGGGAGGATGGGGAATTATTTATTTGATGAGAATGGGACGAGGATGGGCGGGGTAACCCATGCGGGGAGTGGAGGGGGTGCCTTCGATCGTGATGAAATAGATATGAGCGAGCGTGCCGTTAGTAGACGGTGGGTAAATTCATTATTTGGTAAGAACATGGAGATGAAGCCCCCTTTCGTGGACATATTACTACTCCATATTTATCTCTTTGGGAAGGAGAGTGTAGAGTCAGGAACATGTGGAAAGGCAGCACCATCACCATATCCGCAAAACTATCCATACCTGAAGACCCTACTCCTTAAGATAGGGGGAAAGGACGGAAGCTATGAAGCTATGGGAAGACTAACCAAGATTTTGAGGAATACAATAGAACGACCTGCTCCCATTTGGGACCAGGAGACAATCAAAATGTTTAAGACTGGAGAGTTGATTTAATGTTTCGTCAGATTGTTCCCGGCGAGATGAGAGTTTTATATCATTTGAAATTTCAATTGGTGTGGTTATATTTACCTGAAATTATAAAATGACTTGTCATATTTGTGCTATGCTTGAGAACTAGATAACAATAATTTGAAAAAAATCACGGACGAAGAAATAACTTAAAGTTTAAGAATTGAAATGTTTAAAATAAAGTATACGTATCTAGTTTGTACAGACCCCTCATGGCTCATAACTTGAGTCATAAGTATTGACGACCGAGCCAATAACCACATCCCTCTTTAACCTTGTAGGTTACAGTTGGTATTTTATTTAACTATTATTTTTATGTATTTTATATTTGTCTTACATTTTAAACCTCGATCTAAACAGTGGGTTATTATTTATCTAATCGATTTTTTTAAATTGCTCCTTTGGAAGGAAAACAAGTTAAACTAACCCAAATTGAACAGAGTATGTAGCCTCACATCTCATTTTTGTGCAAGCCCTTAACTTGAATTGGATGTGCACAAGGATGAGGACAACTACGTAATGGATGATGTTGATGCTGGCCTATTGCATCCCGGTGTTTATTTTTTGGTGAATGTTGCCAATAATATTAAAATATACAACAATCAAATAGCAGTTATATGTTCCGATGTGATATGATAAGAGTTAAAGGCATGTCTTGCTTTTTTTACAGGTGTAGTTCCTCGAGACGAATACCAGCCACGGGGCCTTTTAAAAAATATTACCATTTCTTCTTATAAACCAAATTAATACTTTTTCTTCCATTTCTTTGCTTGACAGACAATAGTTTTGTTGTTAGTTAAGCTAAATTAAATGTTGATTAGGTAAATTCAGTAAAATTATCGGCATTGAATGCCTGTCATTCTTTCACAGAAAAACGGAAATATGCTGTTAATTATATTCTATATATGTTTATATGTTTTAGTGTAATTAATCCATAGTTGCTGATATAGTTCTCTTAATCAGTAATACATTGTCGTCATACAATATTATTTTCTGTGGCCAAATATCTACCTAGTTTCATGCAGTGTAAAGTAAACATATTCCTTTTCATTACCATATAACCTTAACTTGTTTTAATTGGCGCTATTTTGTATGGCAAAATGACGAAAAAAAATCTTTATATGTAAGGAAAAGTAGTCATATATAAATAGAATGTAAATTATAGAGCAATTATTTTATAATGTAGAGCAAAGCCGTTATATAGAAAGTAAAATGTAATCATAATCCCCTCCCAATAGTTAATTGAGAGGGACTATTCCTACTTAATAGCCACTGCAAATTGTTTTTATTTATTTTTATCTTTGGGGCCATTGGGGTAAAGCTAAAGCTAATCATGTTTTTTTATTTCATATTGTTATCTGATTTGATTAGTTATACAATTTATTGCAAAGTGCCAACTATTGTGGTCAAAATATTCTGATTAGATTTTACAGAAAAAATCCATAAAAACTTATCAATTAATAATTTTTTATTTAGTACTTAGACCTCTCCTTTACTTAGCTCATATTTGCAGTTGCACATTTCGTTTTTAGTAAAACGTTCACACTGCTGGGGTACAAATGCACTTGTTTGATTTATCTTGAGATTATTTTAATTTTATTAATTTGTCTTGGTATAAATTTTATTGTAGCTTCGGATGCTTGTAGCATACATATTTGCTCCTTCAATACTGAAAATAATGATTTGGGAGAATACTGAGCAAATATGAGACCCTAGAAATAAAATGACTAAACTATAATCCCTTTAAAATAACCTTTAGTGGCTACACATTTAATGTTCTGTTCGCTCCCAATTTTGTATATTACTTAATATGTTTACAATATAATAATTAATACCTACACGAGTTTAACCGCTTACTGTGGTAATTATAGCTGTATTAATCTTATTCTAAAACTTTCTTAAATAATTACACTTTTGTAACGGATTGCATGAAGGAACATTTTTTGTGAATGTGACTTGTACACACTATTCGTTAAACTGCCATTGGAAAACCGCAATCACGAGCAAATTTTCTGAGAAACATTTCCGTTGACCCGATTTAAAAATTTGTTCTTTGTGAACAAGTACAATTTTTTGACATTGTAATTTTTTGTTGTGATGGCGATCATGAGTTACTGTATTAAAAATGGAGAATCTATGTGAACCCAGTTTAACAGATTTAAATTAATCTACACATGTCTAAAAATTTGTTATATAAATCTAAGCCACTTTCTAGCAAATTGTTCTAATCCAAATTAGAAAGAAGTATTTTCTTGTTTCGGAAAGGCAACATTTGAACATAAACATTTGAGGCAAAAGTCGAACGATATTGTTTATTATTCGCCAATTATTTTTGCCCGAATAATTCTATTTTCTATTTGTAAGTGTCTTTCCGATTTTCCACACGAATTATTGAATTGCCCCAAGTCATCCTATATTCATTCTCTTCTCATGTATTTGTGGATATTGAAATCAGTAATTAATTAATTAATGTCGGCGTTAATTTTGCTAACATCGTATGGTATGCATTTCACTATCTGTAACCCAAATTAGAATTCAAATATTAAATTTATTTTTCTTTATCTTTTAAAATGAAGTTATGACTATATTTTGGCCTGGGTAACCATTTGCAGATTTTATTGTTGGGGGTATGTTTTGAATAATAATAAGCAAAACTTGATGAAGGTGACAAAGTGACAATTTACAATTAGCTTCCTCCGATGCTTATAATTGTTTGTTGAAATTATGTAAATAAGCTATAATGCCTTTAAAATTTATAAATTGTATATGGAATAGTTTACGCTTAACAAATTAATAATTAAAATAATGCTAATAATACAGTTTATTTCTAAATCCAAGTGTAAGCAATTAAGGTCAAAATATTATTTATTTTCAAACAGGTTATGAAACAATATCTAGCTGTGTGTAAATAGTAAATATGACTCATTAAAAACTCTTGCCAAATAGCTACAATAGCTAGAATAATATAATTTACTTATCTTCGACGTTTGTTCCACTCGAATTATTATAGTGCCCCAAAAACTGGACATGAATAAATGTACCTAATTTAGCTCTGTGAATTGATTTTAATTTTAACTTTACCTGATTATATCTGTCTTCCCTATTGTCAACCTTTCTTAAATATGAATATGTTTTTACTGGTATAAAAGAAAAAATATGTTTTCGTATATAAAATTAAGAGAAAGTATTTGTAAATAAAATTGATCTTCGGGTAACTTCTCGTTTGAGTATTGCGTGCATATTTAGTGCAAAAATTGTCTGTTAAACTGATTTAGCTTCGTAAATAAATGTTTTTAGCAGCAATTTAAGTGTGAATGTCATTTTATGTTTTATACGCGTTTCCATTGCTTAAACTTATGATATGATTCTGTAAATATTCTCAAGTAAGTATTGTAAACTGTTAACAGATCGAGTATCTAGGCAGAATAACTTAAGCTCAAATTCTTAGTTTTCTATTTTATTTATATAATAATCATTATTATGCATCTCTTTATGCATCTCTACATTGTTTGTTGGAATACCCTGACAAAGCTGCATTTCAAAGAATATCAACCCCCGGTATTACTGTTACTACTTTACTCAACCACGCCTATGGACAACTGTTGATAATACCGAACGTAGTCAATCAACTGTCCCACCCATTCCTTACACAGTTCAGGGTTCTCCTCCACCCATTTCCCCAACACTTCCTTTCTCTTCCTCTGGACCTCCGTCATGTCCTCCAGCTCATTCAAGTTGACGTTGGCGGCTTTGAAGGCCGCTTGGCTCAATGGGCTAAAACTTAGCCCGAAGAAATAACCAGAGTGAAAGTGTTTGCAGAAGCTTTCTTCCAGATCCTTAGAAAATAGAACAAAATAAAATTCTGCATTAATAAATAAAACTAAAAACTCTAGTCAAAATGTTCACTTTCATTACCAAATTATATTTTTATTTACCTTCATCGAAATCTCAATCGGATGTCCCAGCCCATTTCCCGTATCCTTCAGAGCAGATAAATATATCTCCATCAGATCGCGAAAATTCTCCCGGCGGACCTTGGCCTGGACGCTTGTGAATAAATACATGGCTATATCCTTACAGGGTGAAGCATACTTCATTTCCTGGAAGTCCAGAATGACTTGGTCTTCAAATTGGTCGGTGTGGCTGGATTTCCGGAACATCATGTTGTTATTCCAGTAGTCCCTGATGTCAACCAATAACCATAAAAAATGTTTAAAATCTTTTAAACCGAAACCTTACCATGTTGATGATATGATTTGTCTACTGCTTACCCATGGATTAACACATTGAGTTCACCCGGGTTCCCCTCCAATCCTTCCATGACCTTCTCGAATGTCTTTCCCCTCAAGGATGTCAATGTTTCCAGAGCTTCAGAGCTACCTTCCACATCGGGGCATATCTGTTTGTCATCATATCATCAGCAAATACAAATTAAAATTGCGAAGACTTGGCACTTTTTTTATAATCATAGCAAAAGTTATATTTTCCTTACCTCCAATATTTTTATACTCGTTTCAATCCCCCTCTCCCACGTGGGGCTGACTAATTCCCGGGCATTGTCCAGTAACAGCGGCTGGAATACAAGATGGGGGAATTTCCTGGAGAAGGCCTCTGCTCCTCCACCGAGTTCGCAAATGACAGAGTGAGATATGGCATGATGGAGGGCAAGGTTGGTTAGAGCAAATCTAAAAACAATCAAAGAATTTTCCCCCAATTTTCATTAAATCGCATCAGATCATAATCATGTCATATGAATTTATTAGTTTGGGACTTGAACTTACGCTGCGGCTTTAAAATCCCGTCTCTCCTCATGGTCAAGGACAACCAAGTTCCTTGTCATCCTCAGGTTTTTCAGTATGGTCATGTTCTCATCAGCATAATAGCATTTTGGATAAATGGACATGAGCTTTTCTTGCCTGGACATTGAATGATATGGGCATCATTTAATTTAATTCTTACACAATTTAATTAGCTATTATATTTAATTTTATATTTTTATTAAGTATATTACCCCACAGATTCGCAATACTCCCTCGCCATGGGTAAATATTCCTTGAAGAATTGCCCTTCCTTTTGAAACGTCTGCCAATCATCAAGCATTTCATTGAAGGCTGATTTATCGGTTTTCCTCTTCACAAACAAGTGGAGTGGCTCCTTCGCCGAGTCTTCAAATTCCACCGTGAGAAACTCGTGAACAACTGCAAATCCCTCACCCGGGTTGCTGGCACCCGCCACTGTAACTTTGGATATGGGATGGGTAATAATTCCATTTCTGTCGAGGATTTCCTTAAAATTCATCATCATGAGCTGATAATTGCGAATAATGCCGAAGGAAATTTTCGAGTTTCTTATTTATGATGATGACCTTAATATAATGGTTGGGTTGTAAGAGCAGGCACACTAAATTATTTCCTCCTCTGATGAGAAGAAAAATGAGACTGCTTGACATATACCTATTCAACTTTCAACTAATCTGTTTCGTGTATTTGCTTATGGCATATGGTATTGGTATGGGAATCGACTGGTTACTTGTTTACAAATTACATCGGGTCGGTAACCTGTACTAAAAAGGTGCGATATGAATATAATTGTAGTTGTACACATTTTTTTATTGTACAAGTGCATACGGCAAGTTTGCTAAAATGCACATCCCCACATCCATACAACCTGTTTGATGCCATCCATCCATATCCACTGACTGAACTGTCCTGCCACACACAATCAATTTCAGTCATGTTCATATATAGCATCATAATCATGATCATATCATAATAGTCGCCGGTGGTGAGGGAGGGATCATATTATTATATGAGATTATGAGTCTCTGTCATCATGTTTCAACTTAATTTTACCCTTGCAAATTGTATGTTTGTTTTATATTTGATTTTGTTTGCTTTGTCATGCAATAAATGCAAACAAGCAAGCTACGTAGATGAATGTCATGAACTTCATAATATTTGAATCTGCGAACACCTGCATTTGTTTAACCTACTCTCTAAAGTAAAATGTAGATAATTTAGTAGCCAAATAGATTATCTTCAACTCCCCATGGATAGCGGAAAACACCATGAAGGATATTTGACATTCAAATTGAACTTTACTTTTCCTAAATGCCAGGTAATTCTCCTGACTTTGACTTTATTTGATTACGACGGTCGTTGTTGTTGTAATATGACATAGGTATTATACCCCGCTTTTAATGAGCCATGTCAAACAGAAACAACTACCGTGATAAATTTAGATTGGGTATAAACAAGAATATTAATGATGCTCACTTGTCACTCTTAATCTAATAGATTCTATTAAATATCATTAATGATAATTAGAATAAAATATTAATTTCCCAGAGGAATATATATATATGACGAAAGACTTATACCAGACATTGCTGGAACATCATTCTGCTTTCTTCTCATTTCCTTATAAATTTCCGTAGATCTTATACAAATATTATTATCTTGAAACTCGACCGTATTTATTTTCTGGTTCCTTGTAAAACCGGCCCATATCAGTCTTCTATCTCTCCGTCGCCTCAATTTTTCAAATAAAAATATTGCTGGAGGCAATCGTGTCATGACACTTGAATATTAACTTGATCCACACGTGGATGTATTTATATTGTCTAGAAAAAACTATCAGAGTTTGACCAATGACCCTGACATTGAACTCAATACTTTAGCCCGCCGTTTTCTAAAAAAAAAACAAATAGTCTATTTCTCCATTTTACTTGATCAGTCAGTTATTTCACCAACATGCTCAACGACAATCCTGGCCTATTTTCCAGGGCCACCTTCCTGGCAACCCTTATGCGGTCTTCGAATATAAAGTGGAACCCAACCTCAAAAACCCTCCACTTTATCGAAGATCTAGGAAGGCTCCGTACATCCAAACTAGTTTGTCGGTTGCACACCCTCGCCACTGCCCTACTTTCCTTTCAAGTGGCTTATCATTTCCTCATTGCTGAAGATGATGATTCCGCTACAGGAGCCCACGATGAATTGACCATGGCCACCTATCTGGAAATCGGGAACGGAGCCGCCTTCCTGATCTCCTTCAACATGTACCTCCGGGGCTGCCAAAGACATGGCCGAAACATTGTGGCCTACGTCAATAGCATCATATCACTGCGGAATCGAATCCCGGATGATCCCACTTTCGAGAGATCTGTTTCTTCCCGGATGGTGGACAAATTCGCTAGGATATTTCTGAACGCTGGCTGCTTCACTGCAATGATCTTCCCCGTGGGGAATGTGTGGAAGCTTCACTGGGCTCACCCTTGCAAACCTTCATTGGTTGGGTATTGGCTGCTGAAGGAGTGCAGAAATGGGAGTGAATTAGAGGACCGGACTATTTTCGAAGGTCTTCTTAAATTCTTACTGTTCCTCTTCAACCACTGGGCATTCCTAGTAGCCTTCAGTGGCGGGATCATGGGAGCAATCGGGATTCAGATGTTGATCGTGTCAACCTTGCGGGATTGCGTGGAAAGGTAAAATATTATCACTTTTAACAACTGAAAGTAAGGTCATTTGGATAATTATTTATGTAAATTTTTAGGTCAATCGAAAACCGATTCTGTTCCATCCACAACCTGGCCTCCACCTACAGAACAGTCCAATACCTGACCAACCTGGGGAACATAATTGGTTCTGGCTCAGGTGGGATGATGGATAGTGCTCTACTTGCCCCCAACCCTACCCAATCCTTCGCCTTTGCAATCCTGGTGAAGCTACCCTGGACAGAGGAACAGCTCCCGCGGATTGGGATGTTCTCAGTGATATGCATTGATGGACTCCAGGCACTTTCTGTGACCATGGGAGGGATGATTGCTCTCACAATCCAGTCCAAATCCCTTCTGAGGAAGATCAGGTCATCTAGGGAATTGCGAAAGCTTGGAGGGAAGGAAAGGCGGTGGCTGAGGAGGTTTGGGTTGTCATGCCCCTCCATTAAGGTCACCTTCGGGAATAATAATTTTGTGGAGGAGTGTACACTCCTGAATTGTCTGGACTTTTCCAATTCACTGACGGTCAACATGCTGCTGTTGGGAATGTAGGGAAATTGACTATTGGAATGTTTATGTGATTAGTAAAAAATAGCTCATATTTTAAATGCAATGAATAAAATTTAAAAAAAAACACTTTAGGCCAGCAAATGATAAATGAGCAAGTTTATTTTCATATTACCCCGATTGTAAAATTTTATTTTATCTAATTTTTGTGCCATTAATCAATTAACTTCCGATTTTCTTGTTTGTAACTCAAAATAAAGATTTTACCCGTAATCAATACAACATGAACCTAAATAGGCAAGTTTGTCTACAAGCCCCCTCCATACAATCTGCTTTGCTCGAGGATCCACTCAATATAAAAGGAAACTTCCGTGTTTTGATTGTTGGGTCCAGGACTTCCGCAGTCTTTAAATTGTGCAATATAAATCATTAAGCATTCTATTCCTTCAGGCATTATACAAAATAACTAAAACCAATAGGGTGAAATGTGAAATAGTCAGGCTTACAACAATCTGGGCCTGGTCCCGTCAGACATGGGAAATGGGAGTTCACTCCAACCAGGTACGTATTGTTCCCGATTGTGAAAAATGGAGAGCCAGCATCACCCTGACATCCGCCACGACCACCTTCATCCGCCCCAGTGCAGAGAATCTCTGATCGTACATATCGGTCCAGACGCCTCTCGCAGTCCATATCAGTATACGTGTCCAGAATGACCTTTTGGAGTTCGTCCGGAAGCGGCCCGAAATACTCTGCATTTCCCCAGCCGGTGTGGAGGACAGGGTTGGGTGCAGTTTCCACATATGGAACGGGCAACGGGATTGCGGAGATGTTCTCGTTGAATACATATGGCTCGTTTAGGAAGATGAGACAGAGATCATTGTCCAATGTGGCGGGATTAAAATCGGGATGAGAAATAGACCTAGCCACTGTTCTGACTTGCTCCCAAGGATGGCTTAGATTCCTCTCCAGGGTGCCTGCCACAACCTCGTGAATCTCAGGGCTTATCTCCACAACGCAGACTGCTGCAGTGAGTATAAGATTGGGACTGATGATTGCCCCGCCACAAATATGACCCCATTCATTGTTCCTTAAACTGACCTGGAATGGGAACTCGCCGGAAGACGCGGGCTCCCCACCTATAATTAAGGGTTTGGGCGGGGGCTTACAATATACCAGGGCGACAATGGCGAATAAAATTATGGGAATTTTTGACAGCGTCATTTTGGTGGGAATGGATGGGTTGGGATCGGGAGCAATAATTAACTACAGTTGTACTTGTAGATGTTTCGCCAAATAAGGAATTATTTTAGTTCAGTCCAGCATTTATATGGAAAGCAATCACATTGCTATATTAGCTTATGATAAGTGTGCTAAATAAATTGTGAAATGACTGATGGTTGGATTTATTACGTTAAACCATGTTCCACTGCTTTACTAACCGAGGCCAGCATAAAATGACAAGTTGATTGACAGTTTGCCCAAAACAAAATTCCCGTAATATTCATGGCCAAAGATATATCCATTTTGTATGTTCCAACCCGTTCCGTTCCAACATAATCCAAGAAGATAATATCATAAGTATGGGGAATTTTATAGATAAAAATGTAATTTAGGGTAACACCTAATCCACATGGACAGATGGCAATATAATAGATCTGTCATGAATAACTTGATTTATGCAATATATTAAATAGGCCAGGCTATGGAATTTGATAAGGGCGATGTTAATGTTGAATATTGACGAAGATGATCAGCCACCAAACAATTGATCGCTTAGTTTTTAATGAGTCGTGTATTTCATATATATAAGAAGAATGCTATTGTCAACCTGTCAATCTTAATCTGTTAAATTTCATGTCATTACCTAAATCAATATCAATCAATTTTGATAAGGTAATGAAATATTTACCTAACCTCGCGAATGAAACTAATATTCCTTGATTGTCTTTGTTATTGAAATGAATGTGAAATTATCACTTTGTGAAATCAGTGTGTGCGAACAGTACAGAATTGGCGATTGTCATGAAATGATCAAAATCAAAAACAAAAACTGTAAATAATATAGGCATGTATGAACAATATCACATTGATATATAGACATCTTGTTTTAGATATATAATGTACAGTTTAATAACAAATCCAATACATAAGTAAAGCACATTGATGTTATCGTTAGGTATGCTCATACAATAAATTAGTATCGGAAATTCAGAATATCTTCATTAAAAGCACAGGATGATGTTTGTAACCCTAGAGTCTATTTTAAAAAGGTTTGGTAACCCTTGTGAACTTTCACATATATAAACCTAGGTAGAGTCATTGCTTGGAGTCATTTAAAATAGACAAAAGGGTTACATATATTACCCTGCATTTATATTATGAAGATTTGAACCCGTCAAAGGCTGAGATTTTGGTTGCTAAATTGAAGACCCAATATTGGTTTCTTGATTGAGGGTTACCAATCAGTTAACAATAATGCCAACTGATCAGGGCCAACCTTCGACGGATTCAACTATAATGTACCCCAAAGGAAACGTGCATGGACGAAGATTAATAAGAGGAAAGCCGGAATAGGCTATATAGCAACATGCACAGTTTCCTTTCAGACACATTTTTAAACAGTACAAAGTTTTGACTAGGTTAAATAACACTTTATGTATGCAAATACACACTACAGGATTTTTTGTATATAAAGAGCAGTCAGAGTTTGGAAGAGAGTTTCCCAAGGATTATTGCATGTGTGCGTAAACTGCCCCTTATAATAAACTATTCTGTATATGGGAATTACATAAATAAATATGAAATAAAACTTCGTTTCTTAAATTGAATGAAATATTATTACGCTAATGGGATGAGCATCAACTCTAAGTCTTTCGGTGGTAAAATCTGAATGTCACCCGGCACTCCCTTCATTGATTGGAATCGGAGTTTTTGCAGTTGGCTCAACCAAAAAGCCATGGACAATGTGGGAAATTGCAGTTTCCCCTTTAATCAATGTGAACCTCATCCCGATACAATTCCTTGGACCGGAGCCAAATGGTGGGAAAGCGTAGGGTCTCCTGGCTGCTTTGCTCTCAGGGCTGGATCAAATTTGTCTGGATTCGGGTAGTATTTGTAATCCTTTGGGAGCGATTCTTTCCACACGAGCTGCAGGTGGGAATAAGCTCAGCACCTCTGCAAACAACAAGGAATATATTTATATTATTATTTTTACTTGGAATGTGATATATGCTTGATAATTAGATGATTGTCAAAAGCTATCACCCACATGGCTTACCAGTGAAAATCACATTTTGTCGGAGTCCAAATTTCGCAATAGCTCACGCTATTGCGAAATCTCTTTTTCTCCCACTATGCGGAGTGGCTTTTTTATATCCACTAACTCAGAAACTGCCCCAGACATCTCCTTG
>JAQIXQ010000820.1:0-20687 GCA_034700485.1 Pseudosinella alba
CTGAACAACCTATTAATTTAATGATAGTCACTCTGAAAGCTCTTGTATATTTAAAAAAAAATATCTAGCATTGTCTTTGCATTTGTCGTTTATGTACAAGATATCGGCATTGTGCCACACTTCTACCAATTTACATATTTCATAATTATCCCAAATAGAGACAAACATATTTTTCCTATTCCCAATTGAACCATCAAGTGGCTCAGAGTTTTGTGGCTTTCCACAACAGTAAACTAAATAAGTCCAATGGTCTATCTATATAAATACCATTTTAATTTTTTAAATGAGCTCGATCCTTCCTCCTTCCATCAACTTCTATTTTATATTTATAAGCTAATACTTACCTACTTACTGTTATGTAGTAAGTCAACAAAAGAAAGCACTTAATTTCTTCTCACTCCAACGGTTCATCGGATAAAAATACGAAGGTTATGTGACTAATAATAAAGATTTTAAGATATTTAGGTTAGGCTGCCAGGTTAAGTAATCGAAGCTTGAATACGTAACCCAGATTCGGATTTTATATAACTTTGCGTGTGCGAATACAACTATCCCACCTTCCTACGACATTAGTAATTAAATTACTTAATGCATGATTTTAAAATGTAAGCAAAAGATTAATTGTGTAGTCAGTCAACTGCTTGTAGAATGTCACGGGAGTGGACTGCTTAAAATGGTAAAAATGATGACCCTTCACTTTCAGAGGTCTCAACGAGCCCAACAATTTCCTAGCAAATTTCCTATTAAATTGACCTTGCAGAGGGATCAAATTAAGCTCCTTCTTTAAAACAGCTAGACACTCATTTGCCTCCACATTAACCCAAGCCAGTAGTTTAAAAAGTTGTAGAATTACGAGCAATCCGCAAACGGAGACTAGAGGACAATTAATCCATATAGCAAATTTCATACTGTTGAACAGTCGTATCGTCCCGTAGTTTGTCCCCAGGTGTGAGCCAAATGCAGCAACTTTCACTCCAACAGTCATCCGGAAGCAAACGCTGTTGTATTCAGTGGTTAATAGTTGGAGATTTCGGTACATCTTCATGATTTCGCTTGTCTCTCTGAGATTTGAGCCGGGGAGACTAAGATGCAAATGACCGTAGTTGGAACTGTATGGAAATGATT
The DNA here is from genome assembly GCA_034700485.1 of Pseudosinella alba. Classification (NCBI taxonomy): domain Eukaryota; kingdom Metazoa; phylum Arthropoda; class Collembola; order Entomobryomorpha; family Entomobryidae; genus Pseudosinella; species Pseudosinella alba. The sequence continues at coordinate 1,126 of JAQIXQ010000820.1, forward strand.
TTAATGCGTCATTAGTTAGTTTACTTAATTTTCATAGCAAAGTCATGTTCGTTCATAATGTGGCTATTTGCTTTTTCTTTACTTGAGTTGCTTCACCCAAAAGTTAATTGTACTTGCACAGCAAATTGACGTTGATGCCCAAATGAATATCGTTGTCCATGAGAAAATGGTCAGATAGGCCTCCAAAATGGCGTAGTAAATGACATAGGAAGATGCATGGCTTGTTCCCACATTTTGAGGACTCAGCACAGAGTAAAAGAACATTGGACTTGTGGGATTATCCATAAAGAGGAAAAATGTGACGGCTGAATTGACAAAGACAATGGCAAAAATGTTGATGACTTCCGCTTCAATATTGTCCTTAGGCAGTACTCCAGGTGTGGTTATATGGGGGAAGTATTTGTCTGAAAAATATTTAGGAAATTGATTGACCTGACCCTCGCCTCAGGAAATGGCATGAAAGGAGTATGATTACTCACGTTTCTGAATTGAATTAAAACTTGTAAACCGGTTGATCATCAAGGGGAAGAAGTTCCTCATGTCGAATCCATTCCATTGAAGAAATCCAGCATAGCAGTAGAGAACCCAGTAATAGTAATGAATGCATAGCTCGTCCACGGTCACCTCCAAGTACGCATAGGATTGATATAGTCGAATCGTCATAAAAATGATCTTTGTCCACATCAGGGAAGCGCAGCAAAACCAGAGGAGATTGGAAACTAAACTTTTTGATTTATGCATCTTTTTGGTTTTCCAGTCCCATTCAAATATTGTGCAACGAGCTTTGTTGGCAAAGGTATAATAGGCGCCCATAAGGGCCAGCGTCTTTGAAGATAGCACCATGACTAACTAACTGTGCCTCATCTGGACTGAATGACACAAATGACTGGGAAAATACTTGAATCCAACTGATTGAAAAGGTCGATTACAATCCAGCTCCAGGGAAAACTCGAATTGACCTTTGCCAATACTGCTAAAATCATCCGATATATAATGTTAGTCTGGCGCTATATATCGGGCTATTTTGTCATTAAGACATTAATTCTGACCATTATCTAACATTACCGGGCTATTTATTGATGATAATAGTGGGTGATCAAACCGTTATAATGGGCGATTTGGAGTCAATAAAATTGTATATACCAATATTCCAATATTCATTTCACTTCATGACTTTCAAAGGGGAATAAGAGGATACCTGCTACTGCAATTATCCGTGCCCTTCTTCAAAAATGCAAAATGAAATTTAATGGTCCCGTAAAATCTGCAGTGCCTTTTCCAGTTAAAGTTTTTAATGAGAAAATTGTAATGTTGTTGTTGAATTTTACATAATAAAATGTGTTTACACAACAAACGATGACCATGGTGGTGTAGCATCATGAGCTAAGTTAGTTGGGGGTAATTTTCCCATATTTCATAACCATATTTTTCTAATTACAGGAAAGATGAATGAAATGAAGGGTAAATATTTCTACATGGATAATGGTATTGTATTGTAAGCCCTGTGATTTTTTTCTTTCAGATTCAAAATAAATAGCATATTTAGATTTAAATGGATTTTGTGCCATGTTTGTTAGGTCTTCAAGTGCTCTTAAAAAGTGTTACAAAACCAATCAATAAAGCTCGTTTTAATATTTCATAGATTATGATTTAGGTACTTATATCAGAATCAAGAAGTGATTGCTTATGAAAGTCTTACAATTAATGATTAAAGGAAGATTGGCTTAAACATTATCTTAAAGTGCATGACACAACAGTTTATTATAACATTCTTCAATCTCTCATAATGGCTCATTGGGAAAATACGTCTGACTTGATTAAAGATTCAAAGTAAAACGGCGACATCAAAGTCAAAGCTTGTCAAAAGTTCATTTCCTTTACATGTTGCTCATGTTGAAATTACGGTTCTGATTCGAGGAGAAGCGAATAGCTCTGAAATTCTTTGCACTTTGTCCAAGGTTGCTGGAAGTGTTCAATTTTTGACGGCTCCCATTTGGTCCAGTAGAATACTTTGGGAAGGTGAGGACGTGTGCCTGGCTGGCATCCACTGTTGAGGTGAGGTTCTTGCACTTTTGACACTTTCCACAAAGTGAAGCGGCTGGCTTCTTGGGTGGCAGACTGCGGGCCCTTGAATTCTGCTGGGGTTGGAGTTGAGGCGGAGATGCTACTATTTGATTTCCTTGCTCTTCTGCAAACATTGGTCCTTGGTTTTGGGTTTGGTTTGCAAAACCATTCTGAGTCCCATCATACTGTTGTTGATAATACTGAGCATAAGCATTTGAAGCCAGTTCCTGAGGGGACGGTTGATTTGGTTCAGGGACAGTGTCCCCATTCGGACCTTCATTTCCACAGCTGGATTTCTTCCGGCAGGGGTTGGGAGTCTGAGGATTCCAGTATGAAGGGCGAATGTGACGACCATACTTCACTGATCCAATCGATCGGCTTCTTCGAACCTGTGTGGAGGTAGTAATAGATGGGTTATCGTAAATCAAAATCATAGTTAGCTTATCCAAAATGAGGAATTGGTAAATCCACTTACTTCATTCATCGCGTTCAAAGCATTCACTGGCTTGGGCCGCTTCTCGACCTCAGCTTGTCCCTCTGCGCCCCCTCCAGCTTCAGAATTCTCCTCCACCGGGGTGTCCTGAGTTGAAGCCGGAGCCCCTTGCCCTTGTTGGGATACTGCTGCAGCAGTACCTTCCTCCTGATCATCAGTGGTCATGACCACAGGTATCATTGCAACCCTCCCCTTCCCCCCAGCACCATTCATCATCTGCATCTGCTCAGGACTAAGCTTGAAGGCACCGGCATCCCCACCCCCCATCCCCATCATATTAGCTCCATACTGCTTCTGGAACTGAGCCTGGAAGTCGGGCATGCTCCCCCCAAGAGCCTTTCGAACCGCATCCTCCCCATACTCGATCGTGTACTCAGGCATCCCATTTCCCTGAGCTTGACCCTGAGCTTGACCTTGACTCTGACCCTGGGTCTGGTTACCCCCTTGCTGGGACTGACGGTGATTAGGACAGTTGGGGTAGTGCACATGCTGGGTCATTCGGTTCCCATCCGTGGAAAACTGTCCCGAAGCCCCTCCTTGATTGGGATTGCCACCCAGAAAGTGGAATCGGCCATAGTCCCCGTTGGAGGTGTTCCTGGGATACCCTCCTCCATTGGATAGGAAGCTCATTTCAGCCTTCTTCTCAAAGTCACACAAACAATCCGGGTTTTAATTTTAATAATGATTGCAATTACGAGGCGTACAAAATTAATTTGCTTTCTTTTTTAGTGCGTTTTCCCACCCTGCATAAATACAGCGATCCAGACTTCTGTAAAAAAATAAAATTGTCCTCCTGTCAAAAATTCAGTTCAATTTCTTATTACCTAATCATAATCAGTTAATTATCGTCTGGCCATTACATCACATCACATTAGCAACACCTCATCATCATAGCCAAGCCATATCCATAAATCATGAAAGACGCTTCCAACTTGCGGTTGAACAAAGACTTTTCGGATCAAAGTATTCATTAATTCCTCTCACTTTGCCCCAAATTCGCTGCGCCACATTCGATTTCCTTTTGACACCTCTGCATTCACTTTAGACAGAGCTTTTAGAGTGCATATATGCCACGTAAGTGAACGCTTCCAAGCAGATGCATTTTGCAATATAGCTTTAGCGAAAAGTCCACTTTTTGGTTCTCTTGAGCAGTCGGCTGTTTTTATAAACATCAGGTTTGTTGTTTTCTGTCATTCTTCTTGTTAAAAAATAGTTAATTATTTGTCCCTTCCATCATTAAAAATTAATTGTTTGTGAGGATTATGTGATCTATTACTGTTTAATTATCTTGGAAGAAGTGGTGTTCGTGACTGATAATAATTTAACTTGATTTACAGGAATCCAGGTGAAAGCTGTTTAGGACTGACATTTGGAGGTTATCTTGGAGGGTTGTTGTGGAGTAAATCAAGAGAAAGTTGGCCAAAAGCCATACCCCAGCTTGAAATAATGTCACCGAAGGAGAAGGACGATAAGATGCAGGTAAAAATAACATGCTAAAATTTAAAATGGTCAATTTTTAATTATTAAATTGTCCACACCTGGCTTGTCGGACGGGGATTGTTGTTTTAATGTTAATTATTATGATTATGGAGGCGCAAGGCATTAAGTAATTGTTAATTCTTCTTTATTTTTCTATTTTTTGAACAGGAGGAGGAACGGATGAAGGTCTGCAAGTGGGATGGCTCCGCCGTCAAGAATGCGCTGGACGATGCCGTGCGGGATGTCTTCATTAAACGCTTAAACTACGCCGAGAACTTCTCCCTGGTGGATGGGCGGCTGTGGATTTGCAGTATTGCGGTGGGCATCGCAATGCTCGCCTTGCTGTGGGATTATCTTCACCCCTTCCCCCAGTCTAAGTGAGTTAATTTTAATTATTATTAATGTTCCTGAGCCGTAGGTGACAGGATAATTAATTTGTGTCCATATTGTGGACGTCGACTCCTCTAAATCAGTAATCAGTCAGAGAAATGTCACTGTCACTCTTGGTTGTTTGGATTGAGGGTGACGGGTGACATTTTAATTAAATATTAGACCTTTCGAAAAGGGTTGTTAACTCTTTTATAATTATGTTGTATCGATTTATTGCAGGCCCATTCTACTTCTGTGCGTATCGGCTTACTTTGTGATGATGGGTGTCCTCACCGTGTACACGGCATATTTTGAAAAGGGGATATTTTCCGTGGCCGTCCAGAAAGATGATGCCGGAATTGACCCCGATGTTCTCTGGGAAGCTAGTTCTTACATGAAGAGGTAAAATTATAGTTTATTTTTATGAAAAATTAAAAATCTAAAATAAAATGCCTTACTCATCGAATGAAATTGATGTAATAATTATTTATCTGTTTATTTATTTTAAGATTCGATGATATGTATGCTTTAACTGTGACTTGCTACAAGAGCAACAAGACCCAAATAAAAACTGCAACATTTGAGAAATCTGCAGCCAACTTCTTTGATAATGATGGTAACCTATTACTGGAATCCCTGGAACCCGAAGTTCTCAAACTCCATTCCAATATTATCTCAGGGAAGAAGGAGAAGTAAACTTTAGTCTGATATAAATATGATCATGTTTTTAAAGAAGAATTTAATATCAGAATTTATTACATTATTATATTCTATTCTATTAATTATGTAGTAGTTAGTCTTTGCAAATCACTTTTTTTTTGCTAAGCGGATGTGATTGTGTTTAAATGTGGGTTTAAAGATTGTTGCAAAATTATATTTATATTTATATAAACTGTCTTTTCCATTATCATTATTAGTATTTTACGTGGTAAGATAAGATGCCAGCGAAAAGTGAGTTACGTTTTAGAAATATGCTTGTGCATATCTAAGCGGACTTAAATGATTGCTGCCGCAGTAAGATAAACATTGTAAAGGAACTGTGTGAGTAACTGAGTCACTTACTTTTATTCCTATATAATAAAAGATCTGCTTTTGATCCCTGATCATTTTCGTTGGCATTAGTCGGTAAATAACTGCTTATAATTTTTGTAATTCATATCATATTTATCGTCATACGGAGCTCCCACGGTGGAGCATCCTATAATTCTTATTGCCCGATGGCATATTGTTGTCATAATTTATTTGAAGATTAGTATGACACGTGAAGTCACTGTAGCGTTTGGGTCCGTCCACAAATCCATAATTATCAAAAATCTTAGTTGTACGTGAGTTGCCTAAGACGAGTTGCAACTCTACTGTCTACCATAATTATTCAAGATTACTATTTTATTAGATTAGACATGAAAAGTTCTTAATTCCTAGCCAGAGAAAATTCCTACTTTCCTAGTAATAATAATCTAGTGCAAATTCCATATAGCCAGCTAGGTAGGTAGATATTTGCATATAATAACAAGGATGCATTTAAATGTACAATAATAATGTACTGCTTGATCTCGTTATTCTACTGATTTTAGGTTACACACATTAATCTCCAATCTGAATCTCCTCCGTTCTTTCTCATTGGATCTTTGCCTCATCTTTTCAAGAAGTTTAGATACGCTACTGACACCGACTCGACTACTGAAGAGAATCCTTAAAGGCGCCCTTGATTTCATTCTGATGCTTTGGTGGACCACATTCCTTCTCCTCGAAAAAGTATTTTAAAAGTTAAGTAAGAAAAACAAGATTGAAGACAAGACATGGATCTATTGAGGTAATCATGATATTATGGTTTCAAAACTTATAATCACTCCTCACTCCACTTGTGTGCCTTTCCCTATTAAAGATTATGAGAAAGAGAATGGTAAGCGGAGAGAGATCAATTTTTCGGCAAGGTTGTTGCCTGTTCTGCTCTCTCTACTTTTATCATCAGCACTGGGGAAAGAGTAAGTAAGTAGACTTGAAGAAGAAAAAAAAGCAGTTTACTTAGGTACCCACACGCTTACACTTTTTTCAGCACTCATCAAACATGGCCTTACATAAAGAAACCTTGCAAAAGCTCATGAAAGGGTTGGCTTTTGGCTTTTGGCTTTGGCTTTCTTCTATACACCCATCTTATAAAAATCATAGATGCCTACTTGAATTTACTCTTCTTAATCCTTTCCCATCATCATCAGATTACCTATATTATAGATTCATAAATGTAGCCCATTCATAACAAGTTCTCTTTCTCTACAATAGAAGAACAAGAATCATTTTATTTCGTAAGATGAGCGAGATGAAGAGAAGAAATGCCCTCCACCTTGGTAATTTTTTTCTGGCTTACTCATTTTTAAATGTTCACTTACCCTCATGATTCGTGGTTAATCAGTTTTTAATTCTGCAGTTTACAAGGGATATGAGAGCACTTGGAGAGCATACGAATCCCCTCATTGTCGAAATATGTAAATAAAATTTTCCCAAAGTGCAATAATTATGCTCAAATTCCCTTATAAGATCCCCTTAAATCCTTATATGCTATACTTAATTGTAAATTGTAACGGCTTGATGCGATAATGCTGTTACGTATCATCTTTCGATGTACCAACCTGTCCATGGGTGATCTTGTGACTCGTGACACATTTGACAAACAGAAGAGTTTCTTCAGCCCATCTATCGACATTCTCATCCTTACCAAAATTATCATATCATCAATTATCATGATCAATGTCAATAAAGTAGGCAACTCTCATCCCCAGCTTCCTGTTCCTTCCATCTGCTTTCAAATCTTTTGAAACTTTACCTTGCCCATAAACCAGGATGAGTATCAAGATGATCATGATGACGATGACATTCAATCCATACCTATATTATAATCTCATGTAACGCTGACCAACCAAAAAATCTCCCCGATGACAAAAACACATCATAAAGCTCTTGGTAGTCTGCAGAGATATGACGGGACCCATGCCCAGATTGTTTTTTCAGTTATTATAAGTGTCCTACCTTTTCATTTCAATTCTTGTTGGTTATATGAATGCATGCATGCATGCATGTAATAATCATAACTAAAGTTTAAATGCATACCAAAGCCAAACCAATAAAAAAATGCAAACATTTTATATCTTGTCAAGGCACAGTTAGCTCTGCAAACAAACGCGGAAAAAAAGTAGGAGCCCTATCTCCTCCTCGGAGGAGTGAAATGGCAAACTGCTAAATATTATTATTACTTAAAGCTAACTATGGCTTATAGTTGAGGTGTAAGGTAATAGTAATAAAATAACCAAGCTGATAAAGCATATAATAATAAAATTGAAGAGAAAAAATGGCTGGTCATGGTCATTAGTATCAGTGGCATGAGGGTTGCATGAATAGAATATGTGATGATCAAGATGGGGATGGACCATGGTTTGGGGAAGGAGCCCGAAAATGTTGCTGTCTCATTCATTCATTCATCTTAATTTTTTTTTCATTCTCCCTGTCCTGTGGGTCCCAGAGTCCGAGAAGCCCATTCAAGTTTTGAAAATGCTAACTGAACTTGATATGATATGGTCGGAATTGTAAAATCTTGTAGACGAGATACCCGTTGACCAAGCTGTTATGTTGTGAGTTGGAGTGACCAACAGAGAGAATTTATTTGTTCAACTTTTTTTTTGTAATGATATTTTTTCTCTCTTCTTGGCTGGGGCTTCAGGGAAACCGGTAGGTAGGCATATAATCTGAAGTCTGAAGACATTTAGGCATATTTACATTTACATATTGATAATACCGAGGACCGAGGAGGTGAAGATTACCCGAAGAAAGAAAAGTGGCTGGGATGTTATGGGATGTGATATTGGCTAAAAACTAAACTTTGCAAAATTTTACTTTGCATCATATCATATCATGTCATACCATACATGTACTTGTACTTCATGCGTGTGATATTGATAAACTAAATAAACAATCGTTTTTCTTCAAGACGTGAGTAGTCGTTATATCCCCCAGAAGTCAAAGTACGTGTTTGGGTGGCAGAGGCACACACATTTCCCATCATCAACCGTCGTCGTAAACTGTATCTTACCTACCTATTCAAAATCCCTGCTGGTTTGATAAATGCATTATGATAATCTTATTTGGTACTTTAGGTAACGGATAAGGATTGAACTGAAGTGACGCAAATGTCTTATGTGGTGATAGGAAATGGTCGCATTTACAAATTGTTGATGGGGATGATTGATTAATCTCAAAATGTCGTATCAGGTTACCCCATCAATTGAATTCTTAAAAGTATATTAGGGTGAAAGGAACCGAAAAGTTATTATTATTTGTTACAAACGCTATAAAATTAATTGCTCAATAATTCTTGTAAATCTAATCAATAATTATACGAAAACAATCATGTATGTTGGTCATCTTTTGTTGTAATTTTTATTATCGGAATTACTCAACTGGAATTTTAATTTTGTCCCTCCCCCAACACCACCCCCCGCATTAACAATTCGACTACCCTTCGCACCACCCCCACTACCATCCTCCTTATCATGGTCGTCATTATCATGATAATTATTAATATTTGGGGAGGAATTGTTGACCATTTTAGCTCCGCTGTCGGACTTCCTCTGAAGAGAAGTATATTTCTGCATTTTCTTGAACCTACTGCTTTTTATTAAGGCAAGGTCTGACCCGGGTGGAGGTTGCATTAGTTCTTGAATTCGCTGACTTTTGGTTCTGGATGAGCAGGTAGGTTCCGAGGGGACAACTCTAGTTTCCACGTAGGGCTGACCCTTCTTCGTCGTTTTTACGACGGAGCTGGTCTTCTGCATCTCCCAATCATCCCGATCACATTCAAAGACGACGCTGCGGCTATTGGACTGCTTCTTCTTTGCTTGCTTGGGTTGCTGATGCTCCAATATCTGATCCATGAGCATACCGGTGACTATAGGCGACGTTTCTGGATAACCGCAGTATGCCTTATCTACCAACTTGGAATATTTTCCGGGCTTTTCTGAGGAGTAGATTAGGCGGAACTTCCCTCTATTGTTGAGCTCATGTTGGAACTGCATCGACAAAGGCTTGGGTAGACCGTCTGGCGTGGGGGGTGGCTCGCGATCTGGAGGAGAGGGAGGTGATCTTGGCGGAGCCTTTCGCTTTCCATTTTTACGAGATTGCGGGGGCGGACTATCACCCACCTGCACCTGGCTCATGTAACTATCTCCTCGACGGGCTCGATTCTGCTTAGCTTCGCTCAGCTCATCCCCCACATAAACCATGTCGAACATATCGTGCAGAAGCGCCTTCTTCACTTCACTGTCCACGGGCAGGTCCAAGTTGAAACTGGGCGAGTGGTTCACCTCCAAAAGTACAGGGTTCATTTCACTATCGATAAGAATGTCAAATCCCAGGAGCTCGAAGCAGGAACACCCCCGATCCCTTTTGGGGAAGCAGGTCCTGTAATTATGCCTGAGTGTGGGGGCAGCAGACAGTATTGTCTTCACAACGACGTCATCAATGGCACGGATGAGTTTCGGAACATCGTAGCCATTCTCCGACATCCATTTATATATAACGCTGAGTTTCCTCTTGCTCCCTTCCCCCTCCCGGACATAGCTTTCACTGAATTTGTTCAAGGAGTAGTTGGTCAGGTGCATGAAGACAACTTCCAAGTTCTCATCGTTGGGCGTCTCATACTTGACCGTGGCGAAGCGAGCGATCCCCTCGTCGTAAATATAAAGACGGAGTGGATCCACGCAGGTTATCAGGACGTAGATCCGTTGGTCAAACTTGTAGCCATCGATGAGGAAAGGAGTGTTTACGTAGACCTGACAAACGCACTTGGTATAAGGAGAAAGCTTCTTCAAATTCTGGAGTAAAAAGATCCCCTTCCCTTGGGCCCCCGAATCGGGCTTGACGATGAAGGTTAGATTCTTCCTCCGCTTGGTATAGGCAATTAGCTCTCCCTGCTCCGTGGGCAGGTCAAAGGTATCGGGGAAGAAATTGTAGTCGTTGGGGAATAATCTTCGAAGGCGATTCAGGTTTCGGCCGAGCCGATCCTTCCGGCAGATCTCGTATATGCCTGGGAAATGATTGGTTTTTTGAAGAGGAGCACTCACCCCCCAGAAGACGGAGTAGGTATCCTGGATCCGACGCATTTGCCAGATTTTCTCCTGGGGGAGGGGAGTATCACTCCAATTTATATTCCAGAGCTCGTTTTCCCCAACCAGTTCGAAACCTGCTTCATGGGCGACCACTGGGAGAACGTCATATCGGCATCCATACAAGCAGATCCTCTTCTTCCTAGGGAAAGAAATAATCATAAAACTAAATTATAGTTTGTTATCAGGATAAGGAAAGATGACATGACATGATCACAAGACAACATGGCACCCTAAGAATATGCTTCCACCTCTGGGGCAATGTGACCCAATTAAAGTTTGGGGATGACGAGTATGACGATGTCTTCACCACCGGAGGAGGAGGCTCAAGTCCCTTAGGGGGGAATTTTCCCCTTAAGATATGCCGCGACTGATCATCCAGTTCCTTGAACGGGACCACGCCGGGTCTGGACTCCTTCTTTGTAATGAGGAGGGAACGACAAAGCAAATCTTTTAGTTTTGCCTTTGCTGACGATGGCGTCATTGGTTTGTCTCTCCCGGAATTACTGCTTGGACGAATGTTTGAGTTTCCATTGGAGTCTGCACGCAAGTTATATGTCGTTTCATCCCCCGAACCTTTGGTGCCATCTTGGTCTTCTTGAGGTGACAGCGCATCATCGTCATCTTCCGCCACAAGCCTGCTCGCTCGCTTATTTTTTTTCCTTGGACAATTTCTGCGCAGATCCTTAGTATCGGTCCCTATGCTTCTCTTGGTGACGCCAGTGGGAGGGGTGGTTATATTACTAAACAGTGGATTTTTGGAGGCAACTACCCCTGCGGGGAACAAGGGGACCAATTCAAAGTTGAACTCTTGCAAATCCATACTAAAAATTTTGGGCTTAGGAGCCTTCTTAAAAAATACATATCATTTTGGGAGAATTTTGAAGGCTATCTAGGGTGCCGGTACTGTAGTGCCCCAAAGGTGGATAATTCTCGTGTGATAATCGAAACATGAAATACCTAATACCTCCGCTGTATTACCATCTTATCATGCCAAAGTAACTATAGGAATCCAACATGGAAGGTTATCTTATCTTACCCATCCAGCATTTGAATCTTCCTCAGGATAGTTTTCTTATCGGTCATGTTGTCGTCGTGTGAGCCACCTCCTCCTTCCTTTCGCTTGCGATGGGAGGCATGTTCATAATTTTCATAATGCTGGGTGGCTCCATCAATCCTTTCCAACAGGGCTGACCTCGTTATTTTTATTAAAGAATGATGTATTTTTCTCCGGTGGTGATGGTGTCGCCTGCTCTTTCTCGACTTGGAAGCCGGGAGGGATGTGGATTTCATGAAATTACTGTCGCTTACATGTCCAATCTGTTGCCTCCTTAGATGGAGAAGATGGGCATCCACATCCAATGGTTGCGGGGGCTCGACCAGCTTTTCAAAAAGCTGTTCAGCTATTTCATTGAAGTTATTTAGCTTTCGAAGGCGTTCCACTTGGTTCACCCTGCCGGTGGAACAGTATCGGCCGTAGACGATAAGGAAGGCATGGGTGGGATCTTGGAGACATTTTGCAAGCACTGGATTCATATGTTCCAGAGGATCCGCTGGTTTTAGGAGGGTTTGCTGCTGCCAATTCCCGGTGTCGGGAGGACCGGCAATTGTCCTCTTCACCAAGTGGGTTATTGCACGACTTGTAATGTCCACTGCGCAAGAATACAAGTTAATTTTTAATTAAACGGAAATTCATGCGAGTCAACTGCAATTATTTTTCTTACAGTTGGCATTCTCCTCCCCTTCATGCTCATCCCAAATCTCCTCCGACAGGGCTTTCGTGTATAAAGCATACAAATGCCAAATCTTTCTCATCGTTCGCTCGCCAAGCGTATCCCTACTCGTCCTACAGGAACATTTAGTTTGCGTCTGCAACTTGTCTTCAATTTCCAAGCAAAACTTCTTATATGCAAATCTCTCCTTGGGGCTCAGTTCCGCTTTGATCTCGGACTCGGTCACTTTAGTGTTGTAGAGGGTGGCAGCCATTGCCATGGCTTGGACTCTGGAATACTCCCCCTCGTCCGTATATGAACTCAGCAGTTGGAAATTGTTATCCCGTTGGGTAACTGTCAGTGAGGATTTCTGTCTGGAAGGAGGGGACACCATCCCAACGTCGGAGAACCCCGACCCTTCAGACGACGAAGTTCCAGTTGTAGTCGTCGTCGCCGTTGAAACGTCAGAGCTGCATGCGGAGGGTAAGCCTAACGAGACTTTACTTTGGACGGGGGCGTACGAATAAGAAGGGAGAATGTGTAATTGCTCGAAAACGGATCCCAAACTTCGGCCATTATTTTCTTCGGCCTCATTCCTCTTGACCTGGTCCTCTGACTTCTTCTGGAGGAACTCAGCGTTCCGAGTAAAGTAGCTATTGATGATTGAAGTCCTTCTGTTGTCGGCGTTGATGCTGGCATCAATGATATCCAAAACGGATTTGGGCTTCTCAGGGGCTTGGAGAACCGTGATATCGATATCCGAAGTGGACACGCTGGTCCTGTCATGATCCTCATATTCTTCCGAGACAGTTTTCCCTTCCACTTCTTCAGTGTCGGAATGCTCTGCGGAGTTATCATCATTTGGATCATTCTCATTCAACTGTATAGTTTGAGGCGGTGGTGGGGTCGGAGGGGAATATCTGCGTTGCATAGTATGGCTTATTTAATTATCTTAATTGAAAATTAAAATCTATATACAATCTATTTAATTTATTACAAAATTAGCATGTTTATGGGCCTAGTGGTCACTACCACCCTCGTTTGGCATGAGATGAAGTGCATGATATAGGAGGAGGAAATAGAGAAGGTTTCGATGGACACGTTAACAATGTTATGTAAGACCGTTTTTCGGTGGACTTGCGACACATTGACCAACAGAGAGAATTTATTTGTTCAACTTTTTTCTGTAATGATATTTTTCTCGTCTTGGCTGGGGCTTCAGGGAAACCGGTAGGTAGGCACATAATCTGAAGACATTTAGACATATTTACATTTACATATTGATGATACTGAGGTGAGGATTACACTACACCAAGAAAGAAAAGTGGCTGGGATGTTATGGGATGTGATGTGATATTGGCTAAAAGTTAAACTTTGCACAATTTTACTTTGCATTATATCATATCATATCACGTCATACCTGTACTTGTACTTCTTTATCCCTCTGCATGCGTGTGATATTGATAAACTAAATAAACAATAGTTTTCTTCAAGACGTGAGTTGTTGATATCCCCCAGAAATCAAAGTACGTGTTTGGGTGGCAGAGGCATGCACATTTCCGTTCATCAACCGTCCTAAACTATACCTACCTATTCAAAATCCCTGTTGGGTTGCTAAATGCATATGCTAATCTAATTTGGTACTTCAGTTCAGGTATTCAGTATTCATCCATCCGTAACGATTACGGACTTAACTGAAGTGACGCAAATATTTAATATGTGATGATAGGAAACTGTCGCATTTACAAATTGTTGATGGCGATGATGGCAAATAATCTCAAAATGTCGTATCAGGTCACCCCATCAAGTAGATACCTAGTCACTAGTTATCTGTAACATTTGAAACTTACAATTAATATCATCATCATTTCTCATAACTTTCAGCAGAATCTCGGAAAAATGAATGAAATCGATAAATTGCGAACTAGCATTTTTGTAGCTGTCTGCCATCATATCATATCATATCATCATCGTCAACTTCTTAAGTCAATTAAAAGTACAACTACAAAACATTGAATTGAAAGTAGCTACTGCAGACTCTACTACTGCAGACATACCTATTATAAATTGCATATGAAAATTGCATTGCATATTCTCTTCTAATCTAAACTTTCTTTCGTAACGTGGAACTATTTTCACATGCAATCATGCAAAATATCGTTATAAATAGTTGCATATTACCTATTATAGATTACTTGTTGTTCTTTTGACACGATACGACAGGAACTCTTCATATCTACCTATGTAGGATTTAAGATGGCAATATCACGCAATAAGATAATCATGTCATGTCAAATCCCATGCCATATATTCTTCGTGATGTGATGTCACAGAGGAAACTCCTGTGACAGTTTGTAAATGCGCTCATGTTAAAGTTAAATGTAGTAGACGACTGACTGATGATGGTGATGGTGACATTGCTCTGGCTCTGGCTGTAGTAGTATTACGAATTACGATTGCGATGACTTTATTACTCTGACGAGTCGAGAAGGAATCATGATGAGGTAATATTTTGATGTAATATCGTCCATCTAACGAGAATGACATAGAGGAAGTCATTTAACTTCTCAGGCGTCAAGAGCCAGAACGTGCAGGAGCTGTCATGTCACCTCAACCAGCCAGAGCCTCTAAAGTCAGGGACTAGACAATTTGCAATATTATTTATGTCATAAAAGGAAGGAAAAAATCCTTTACATAATTCTAGGACTATAGCTTGGTTGTTGTTGATGGTTGGTCTTTGCTTTTGCTAATAATATAATAATGATTACATCAGACCAGAATGTGAATTTTAAAATTGTCGAGGGCTTGCTGAGGGCGAGGGAGGTGAATAGTATATACCAAATAGCGAGATTATTAGTATTATTATTATCGGAACGCGTGAAGCGAAGCGTTCAACAACGTAGAAAGGATCAGGATATCCGCCTTGACAAAAAACAATAATGTTATGCACAGCTAAGCCCATTTTAAAATTGTGATTATATGATTACAACAATGCTGTTCCAGTCATCAGTTCAAATATTAGGTATTTTGAACCTGTCCTGAGTCCCAAAGTAATTCACAATTGCATATAGGTACCTATACAATCCTCATTTCTTTCAACTTGAATTTATTACGGAACGAAGTCGAGTGGTTCGTGAGTTTCACGGGCAATGCCATTTCTCAATATTGAAGCAATTTTTACTCTCATTTCAATTTAAGTTTCGAACCTTCATTTCATTTCATTTTGTGTGTGTGGATGAACCAAATCTACATTTTTATTTCATCCCTTTTAATGCTTAAACTGCAACGAAATGAAAATGCAAACAAATGTTCTGAGAGAGGAGGAGAAATATTGTTTAATATATAAAAATGGAATTTGGAGCACGAGATTTTAAAAAGTATATAAGCTCCTTTAAAAAGTAAGATGCCATGCCCTATTTAGCATATATATTCATACCATATCGTTGATGCACTTACTCATTCAACAAGCCTCATAATTATGTTATGAATATCATACATCCACATCCACCTACGTAACATAATTTGTAACACATTTTACCACAAACTTTGCAAATATACCTGATTTAGTTGGATGGACTCCCTCCTCGATTCATTCCTTAAATCATTTTATATCATATTTTTCTTTCTCTCCTTAGCTTTGGCTGACATAATGAAATAATATGATGGGGGAACGGAGGGAATAAAATTATTATTTCTATACGCCAATTTCACAGTGTGCAAAAATTAATAATACCTTAACTCTTAACTTATAATCTCTCCCTGGTTAATATTTAGAGAAAAATTCAAATCAAGTTTTTCAGCTCAGATCAGATCACATCACAGGATCAGGATCGTATAGCATAATCCATATCATATCGTAATATTTGTAACATCATTCATTTCACATTTCATTTTAATGTATGCATCTATGCATCTTTTTTTTTCTATTGTTTTAAAATGGAAATGTAAAACTGTATCTGTGAAACTATATTACAAATATGTTAGTCGAGAGAGACTCGATATCAGAAATTCATTGGGGGAAAAAAGTAAACCTCACCCAGAAAAATTAAAAAAAGGAGCCAGAAGAGCCAAACTAGATTTATGCAGGTTCATGCACGGCATACATGATATCATAATACATATTTCATCATCATATCAGTATCATCGACACTGAAACTAAATTCAGAATTACAATCATCATGAGTTCGTCACCACACCAGTACCAGATCATCAACATCGTCATCTAAACCAAATAATATATCTAAAATCTAAAACATTCACTAGATGTAATAATATTTATCCTGACATGAAGTGAAACACTTCCCTTTCCTGTACGGAGTTGTTGGGGAGGTCCACCTAAAGTGAAATTTTTTCGTCAACCTTTTCGGAGGATACATATAGGCATATCGGAAAGTGGGGCTAACATATAAGTTGAGGGTGGATATAAAAAGGAGCATTAAGGGAAAAAGTTAATAATGATATGTAATTTTTTCCTGGTAATTGTACACTTCCATATCGTTCATTCTTGCCAGGCCACAATGAATATTTGTATGAATGTGAGGAAGATGAGGATTGATGTCGCTCCCTTACCGTTCTTTCTGGTGCAGCAGTTTAGATTATGTATAATGTTCATGTTGACGTCTGGCAAGGTGTGAGTGACCGAGCATAAAAAACCTGATGATGATGGGATGAGGATTTTTCGAGGATTTGATTTTGGCTTTTTCCTAAATCTCTACCTATCCGTTAGTTATATATGAATAGAGGATCCTGCCTGGCTTGGTTTGGCTTTGGCTCTTGCTTCACTGAGAGATGGGATGAGAGAGATGAACAATTTCTAAATGGCAGGATTGCAGTGTTGTTCCGTGCCAGGGAAAGAGTCAGAGTCGAATTTCATGCTGTTGAAACCACAGGGAAAGGGTAACAAACGAGGAGGATGAGGAGAGCCTCTCCTCTCACTCATCTCCTAGATCAATCCTCTCTCTCGGAGTGCAATTTAACGCTTTACTATGAAAATTATTACGTTCATAGTACATCATTAACAATGGGCTATGGGATGGGGAGGAGGATGATGGGATGACGAAGAATCATTTTGTAGATCTGTGTTATTGAATCAGAAATATGATGTTGATGATTTTCATTTCACAGACTACATTAACACTTACCTTACTTACTGTACCTTAACATTGCCATAAGGCATTCATCATCATATCATATCTATCCTCATCATTTTTATTTGCATTTACACCACAACCATAACATCACACTGAATTACTACGCTGGCGCTGCTGGCTCCGAGGCTCATATTAACTTACTTAATTCGCACAATGTGTTTTTTAAAATCTTGCCAAAGCCAAACCTAAATAAAAATGAGTAACCCTTTCCTTTCCTGTTGTGGAAAAGCTGCTTTTACCCGTATGTAATATTTAGATCTAGGTATGTTGTATATGTGTACCTCTGTTAGACAAACACATTTTCATTGTTCCTCCAACAAAAGCCCCAGCAGCAGGTAGAAATGAACGGACCAGACCAGACCAAGCCAAATATGTAAGCCTTGAACAGAACATTTAAAAGTTGGTTTAAAGTCCCACAGTGTGTACTTAAGCAGTAGTCGGTCTTTTGGGACTTGGGGTTGGGATTGGTAGTATTAGCCAAATACCGACAGAATCATCTTCATTTCTTCATTGAAAAAAAAATTTCTTTGCCTTTACATGAGAGAAAAGTAGCCTGAAAGAATTTTTTCTCTCAAGAGCTCATGCAAGTACTTCATCTTCACCAATTTATGCATATCCTCAAGATGCAATTTAAGCTTATGTGTTGGCAAAACTGGCATGAACATGATCATGGGCCAGTTGAACATTAAACATATTAAGACTGAATTTTAATACACCTTGCATTCATAAAGCCAAGGCAGTTTTTCGGTATTAACGGAAGCCTGTTTTAAAGGTTCGAAAACAACGGAACGTCTAAAGTACTGTCTAATCTACATGACAGCCTGAACTAAAAGGGATTAGATGTATTTTTGCAAATGGTAAGTTAATGCAGGGCATTTAATTTTAATTCGTCCCTATTATTCCTACATATTATGCATCTATACCAAAAGGTAATGCCCATTTCCTCCACCTAGATGACAGCCTGTTGCTTATCATCATCACCTCAACTCAACCACCACCAGGACTACTACAGATTAGATTCTGCCCCCACAACAACTACCACCATTGCTTCTGCTTTTTTAAGCCTAATAACAACTGACAACAATGGGGATTGGGGATGTAACAAAGATGATGATCATGATGAGGTAGAGGAAGAGCAGATGCAGATGAAATTGTGATGATGATGATATTCTTGTTGCTCTGCCATATTCATGTTTCATCTTCTACCGACATTTAAAACTAAATACAAATACAGCACAAAATTCTGGCTGGTTCCTGGTATTTATCTTGATAATACATCAGAAAAGCTAGATGGCTAAAGTCCTTTTAAAACCCTGTTTCAGGAGTACAGAATGATGATCATGTTATTTGGCGAAGGTGGATTGGATTTACAGGTAGGTATTTAATATAATGCAATGTAAAATGTAATATGTAATGCGATAATGCTAACTTTCAGTTCCCATTCACATTGTTAGAAAAAAGGGGTATTCAACAGTATAAGATATGGACAGGTTTTATTGTTGAGGTACAAGCATGAGCATGATGTTCCGAAGCCCCTCATATTCATCCCTGGTAGATGTACGCATCCCTACCATTGTTGCACTTTTTGTCTAGCATTGTTAAGATATGAAAAAGGATTATGATTATATTACCGACAGCTCACCTGTGTGCGCAGGCAGGTATTTTAATACCGAGATGAGTCCAAGCTTTGCTACATATAACCAACTCATGTCATGTTAACATTTTAGGAGGAAGTAAAGTAGAAAGGGGTGAACTCTGTTTCATTTCATGTATGAAGTTTTATTCACAATCAGTATGAATATGATGAAGTTGTACTCGATCGAAATAATGTAATATGAAATAATATACCTAATCATATCACAAAGGTGAATATTATATTATCCCTGTACGGTACGTTTTCATGCATAAACCTTTATAATTTTTTTAAAATCTAATAATGTTGCAATTCCCATTGCCACTCTACTGAGGAATGAGTTAGAGAAGTCAGAGTACTGCTTTTACACACTTTGCCCATTTTTGAGTTAGTTAAAGGAAGAGAAGATGGGAGAGAGGGTGAAGTGCTGCTGTGCAATATCACGTTTAATGTGAGAAGGAAGGAAGCCCCATTCAATGCCGGTTACTTGACTCTACTCTTCATTTTTTT
>JAQIXQ010000821.1:0-20682 GCA_034700485.1 Pseudosinella alba
GTTCGAGATATTCTAAAGCTGGAAAGTCTCTCCTTGATCTCCTGCCTATATCCGGGAACAGCCAAGCCATACATGAAGGGATCCACAGTGCTACAAAAATACCTTATCCAGGCTGCCAAGATAAGCAGATCCATAGAAAAATACGGGGAGTCAAATGCCTTCATCGTGAAACAAGCAAACACATGCATATAAAAAATGAACAGGGTCAGCGTGACTATGGCAATCGTGTTGGTCAGCTTGACTTGCTTGCTCTTGGCTTTCTCTAACTCCTCCGATTTCTGTATTGTATTTTTCCTGAAGGGGGCCAGCGCTTTTTTGTAAACCGTCAAGCAAATGGTGACAGTCACACTGATTGGGATCCAATATTCAATTGGTTGGGCTTCGGAGTCGCTCCTGCCCCGTGAATAATAAATAGAGTACGAAGGCATTGGCCAGGGTGGTCACCAAAGCTAAGGATCCGAATATCACTGCCATGACCACTTGCTTCTGGGTCAAGTCTTGATCCTCCGGGGGAAGGATGATCACATTGGAAGAATTTGACTGGGCGTTTTAGTTGATGTACTCCAGCCACCCAAATCCACTTCGAGTGGATTCGGAAGTAGAATTTGATGAAATTTTCATTTCAGAAATAAAATATGCCTCTCTTTCCAAATGAAAATTTTACTATAGCTATTTCCCTTTCCTCAAGACCTAAAGCTCAACTACGCCATTGGAGCTTCATTTTTCAGGAATTTCCAGGAATTTCTCATGAGTCATTAGTCATTTAACATGCTTCTCCTTGAATCCAGCGTGTAGAAATGCGTGAGATTAGCCGACTGACTCCATTTCTTTTTGACGTAAGACACCGATTTTTTTAAACTTCTTATTTTACCGCAATTGAGTTAATAACTGTAATTTTCCGGGGATTGGGGATACAAATGTAATGCAATTATGGTTATGTACAAGACCTGACGTTTTCATATGTGATTGAAAATATCGAAATGAACCGGGAAATAATAAGCATAGAAGGGAATGTGAATTTGAATTTGACTGCCAAATAAAATGCAAAATAAGTTATTTTAAGCTTAAAGATTCGATTTTGTCATGCGAGACTCAAGAAGGGCATGATAGCATAATATTGTAGGTTTCCGTAAAAATGCAGAACATGAAAAAAGTTGTCTCCCCAGTTTTCCTTCTCCATCGTAAACATAAGATAAATTCAGAAGAAAATATGTTATATGCATGTCGAGGGGCTTTTACAAGCTACATAGAGAGCTGGGTTTTATTGAATGGAGTTAGCTCATGAAGCCACCATATCATATAATTTTTTCCTCAAACACGACTAGTTTTTTTAGGGAAAAGGAAAAATTAAAGAAGTAAAAAAATGAAATGCATGTAATATGTTACAAGGTGTTACAATACATGTGATCCTCGCATGTATATTTGAAAGCGATACAAAAATCTCTTCGATGGAAAATATTCTTTTCCATCAAGCATACTATTTTGAAATTTGAGTCACTGGATTGGAGAGTTCAATTAAAGGTCATTTTGTAAATTGTAAATAAATAATAGGTAAATGTGGCAAAGATTTCCTGATATAGCAGCCATAATATGCTTTTATCGTGCTTGGCTTTGGCTTTGCTAAAACATGTCAAAGTAAGCAAAGCAATCTGTTGAGTTAATATAATCTCCAAATCATATATCTTCACTTTCAGCCTGTTTCCAACCGAAATTACCCAATAATGAATAAGTATGTCATTACCATTCCGAATTTGTATTCCCGGCGTATCTACCCAAAGTAACATCATTTCAAATATGACTTTTCTTCTTCCATCTTGGATCATCACCGTGATAATTTCATCATGAATCATGTAGACCATTCCCAATAACAGGGATAAAGTGGTTGATTTCACCGTTGGAACCAGGTCGGCTTTGTTGATCTTCTCGTAACGGAGAAGCAACCTTTCCCCACGACAACAGTCCAATTTCTGTTCAAGCCATTTACCTTGGACGTATGGCTTGGGACAGTGGTAGCCATCTGCATGATTTCCGGGCTCTTGTATTGGCAAATGAAACTTGAGCACAAGCAGGAGGACAAGATGAAAGGATCAGAGAAAATCTACCCGGCAGTTATTGTCCCGTTGGAAACATTCCTGCAACCGAGCATCACGAGCCAATTTCAAAGTCTTGGATCGTAATTATCTCTGGATATTTGATTTCCACTAATGTTGTCTAGTGTCAGTGAAATAAACAAAAAAAAAAGAACTCATGATGACGCTATACATGGCAAGCTAAGCCATACCTTTATTTACCTTTAGCCAAAGCCATGTATTTATCGGTCGATGCGATGATGATGAGCACGGCGACGGCTTTCATGTGCAATGCGAATTTGTCTTCAGGTTCACTCTAGAGATAACCCTTTGATAAAATTAATTAAACATTGGGTATATAGGAAGAGCACGTACGACTTTCATCTCCGTGCTTCAATTTCAAATACTAATGAGTGGTGTATACACACAGTTGTACATTTGCAAATCCTGTGACCCATCGTTATTCAACGATTATCCTCAACTATATTTTCTTCTTACACTTAACATTTGTCGGGGCTAAGTTTTTAAATAAAATAAGCCGGATGTAATAACGTAATTTTGTTTGAATAAAATGGGAAAGCTATTTTTCCTCCAACCAAACTATGACATGTTTTAGCTGAACATTTGCTGCGGTTAATACAGATAGACTATCGACTACTCGGAGTATTCACAGGCTGTTTTACTATCCCCTTAGTAATGCCATATTCTAAAAACTTATCTAACAAACTAGTGGAGCAATTTTGGACGCTGCTATATACCGGTTGATAGCAAGAGTGTTCATCATACCAGTTACATGGAACAGGGTCCTGTGGTGTCAATCATAACTGCACGCATTATTTATCAGGACCTGGGCATATGAACTACATATTATGCTCCAAAGGTGAGTCACACGAAGCAGAATATTGCTGATCAGTTCATTCTCGTTTAAATACGTATGTGTGTATTTGGTGGACTTGATCTTGGTTTTCTTGCAAAAGTGCTTCACTATTTTTTGCTGGACATACTTACCTATGTCAGATATTCCCTGTCCCAACTCGGGAAGGGAAAAAGGAATCCAGGTTTAGCGTACATGGTTTTAGCTTGTTAGTCATTCCATCAGTCCATCAGTTGGCAACATGTTCTAATCACGACGCTGAGCATTCTTATACGTTTTTGCAATTCATTATCAAACTAATTGTCAACATTCCCAGTTTTGGCTGCACAAGCAACGTTCTAAATTTAATTTATTTTAGGTTCCCGAGGATTAGTTAAAAATAAATTGTTTAAATTTATACATGGTTGATGGGAATTACGTGAAATGTGATCGTAGTTGTGGTTATATAACTAAAATTAAGATTCTAACACTCTACTAGATTAAGATATTTTAGTGAACTAGTAAGTTTTAACTGATTCAGAAAAAATAAGTAATTTAGTGTAATTCGTGCTTAAATATTATAGCAATACATTTAGATTTAACGTAAAAGGACGCGTAGTAGATACGTGATATATTCTAAATCCGTTTTAATTATTGTCAGCTGAAAATTTTAATCCATTCCTGGCATCTAATTCTAACCGGTTCACGTTTGTACATGCCTACACAAGTTACCACTTTGGTAGATACGTTTAATTTAAATTATGGCTGTGCATTTGATATTAAAGTAATTTAATTTTCTCGTAAAATACACTAGCTTAAATTTGTAGCTAGCTATAATTACTCGTACTATTTTAATTGTGGATACAGTTTTGTGCAATTACGAGCAACGAACAGTGTGATAGGTAGATCCATATCTAGATAGTATGAGTTCACTCCAGTGGACAATAAAGGTTTGCATTTAAGGACTAAAACTTTAAGGGACCATCTAGCTTGGTACAGATCATGTGAATTAAGGTAAGTAGATACCCTTATTTTTTTTTATCCGGCGCTGTTGGCTTAATACACAAACTCGTTGCAGGAAGATCATGGAAATATGGAATGTCTCTTAATCCTTTGTTGTGATTCTTTTACATGAATATGTTTAAGGATCATGGATCCAACTATATGCGCTTAGCAATTATTAAGGTAAAAACGCAACCACTTGAACTACGTACCCAACAATTCCTCAACCGCTCAAATTAATGATTGGACAGTTTCAATGGCAACCAACATAAACTGACAGTTCAGCCCCCAAAACGGGGAAATGGTTGCGTTACGTATTCATTACCGATATTGCCTGTTACTATTACCGTACTAACAAGTGCATACTCGGCAGGATCTCAAACGACCAAGAAAAAGAACTTAAGCATTGCGTACTGAAGCCGTTCGACGGGGTTCCGGGGTCCATGCAGCTCGATTTAAGGAGTCAACAAGAACTAGCAACATAAAGTCATCTTCAGTATTTTGTATTCTCAAAGAATTCAATGCAATAACTCAGCAAATATATACTAGATAATAGATACCATTCTAGAACAAAATGCTACGTCGAATTCGGTCCTTATTATTCATCAGATAGAGTAGAATGGGCTGCTGTTCTCTGACATGGTGGTAACCGGATTGAAGTACTCACCAGACCGAACTAAGTTTGGTACTTCTCCCTAGGCTACTTTATATGAAAATCGTGATTTAAAACAGGCACTGCCTTTTGTCTACAATTTGACCATGGTTACATATTCAAAATAATTATGTTACATGCAGATAGAAAAGTCAAGCGTGAATACAACAAGTGAAAAATATAACAAAAAAATTAGGCTATGTTATAGATTGGTGCGAAGATATGGATAAGCTATTTGCTGTCAACAATGAATTTCAATGAGAAAATGACGAGTTTGTTCCGTTTGGTCAGAAAAACTAGGCGCTGCTTGTAAACAATACCAACTTCATCGTAAAACCTGCATTCCGATGCGAGCATGGACTTATTGAAGTTTTGATTAGAGGAGAGATAAAGAATATTGAGAAAACTAACATGAGAATGCTCCTGATTTTTTTTCACCCTAATTTTTACTGTAGTAATAATTGCTTTTCCATTTGCTTACATAATTTTATTGTCACTTATTGTTCAAACAAATTAACAAATATATTTGTTTTTTTAAATTAATTATTAAGAT
The DNA here is from genome assembly GCA_034700485.1 of Pseudosinella alba. Lineage (NCBI taxonomy): Eukaryota > Metazoa > Arthropoda > Collembola > Entomobryomorpha > Entomobryidae > Pseudosinella > Pseudosinella alba. The sequence goes on from JAQIXQ010000821.1 coordinate 5,130, forward strand.
AAGTCTCACACACTGGCAAGAAATTTTCCTCCGGTTAATTACATTAAAAAATTAGCATATACTATGCCTATTCTTATCATATCTTGCCCCCTTTTCAGCCAAGCCTACATGAGGCCTGAATTTCATCTAAATTTAACTTAAAATCAGTTAGTAAAGTGTAGTAGGCATGTAAATTAGGTAGCTGTATCATACAGATTTTTTCTCCTTGTGCCAAGTATAGATTTCCAAGTTATCGGTGTTGTTCGCCATCCTCACACTCTCTGCGGCACTTTTTGAAGCTGTCAGGCTGGACGGTGTGTACCAGGGTCATGTCAACAGCAGTGAAGAGCTCATTCGGATTCAATCCCATCGAACCAGCATGCTACTATTCCTATGGACTAAGGAAACCAACGGAACGGATAACTTCTTCCGACTTTACGATGAGTATGGAACAGAGTTGACCCCAACAACCATTGTGTTTGGCATATTTGGAATGATCATGACCTTCATCGGGTACATGCAAGAAATCGCTATCAAGGACATCCTCCTGATGACAGCAATGCAAACGTTTGGAACGAGCAAAATATTCCAGTCCAGCATGCTCAAAACCTTGAAAGAAAACCCAGCCAACGATCAACTGACAATGAAGCTCCGGAAGATACACAAGCAACTAACCGAAATGAATGACGACATTGATTCCTGTTTTGGTAGCCTCTTCAAATTGATTCATTCCGAATACTTGCTCTACTGTGCATACTTTCTGGCCTACATACTCCAGAAGGGAATAAATGCTCTTTATCTCTATGAAGGAATATTAGGTCTGGTGAAGATTGCATGCATAATGTACTTTGCGTCTTCGGCAATCGAAAAGGTAAGTGACTCTAACTGTCAAGTTTTTCATGCATGAGCTTGCAACCCGCGCCGATCATGCTATTCCCAATGCCACATTCCGTCCGCCTTTTTGTTTCTGTCTCTGTGTCCGATTCGCCGGTAACTACGAACTTTAAGATTTTCCAAATTTTCTCTATTCTCGGGTACAAATGTACGGGAAACCTCGTAACTCCAAGCCGAGGGTGCGAATTTGGACCACCTTAGTGTCATTTTGTAACGCAACTCGTTTGTTTTCTTAAGACATATGCCTGGCTGTAATTGCATGAGCATAATGTAAGATCATGGACTTTAAATGAGCCAAGGTCAGCGAAAAAACGCTCCTTCAAACGAGGGGTGTTATCCTTCAAAACTTTCAAATATCACGGACACAATATTCATTGAGCCGGCCATTGCTCGTCTCAGCAGTACTCGGCACGGCGCTCGATTTTTTAAGCGCTCGTAAGGCCTAGTGGGTAGTAATAGTAAGCAAGTTATGTGCACATATATAATTGGTTTATTTGATAGGATACCTACTTGCATGTCATGAAGCAATAATATTGCACGCTGCATGTTTAACATGTCATTTAATCTGGAAATGTTCATGATATTATTTCTGTCTGTCTCTGTCATTCTCTAGTCTCAAGCTGTGAAAGATGGCATTCGGAACAGGTACTGTGACGAGAACTGCCCAAACGAAGTGAATTTGAAAAAGGTAATACTTCTTCTTCACTCCATTGAAGAGCACCCCATTGCCATCGGACGGGGGAACTTTGCAGTGGATGAGACATATTCCTTAAAGGTTCGTATATTTTGTAGTATACCTACCTAGTTTACATCCATTGCTTTTTAATAATTTCATAAAAAACACACATAAATACTTCCTTACAATGTTGTGGCATATTATCATCCCTGACATAATCTGCAATATATGTAGTTTGTCGGTGCTGTTGTGACGTTCTTCCTCTTCCTCGTGGAGTCTGACAAAGAGGAGGAGCAATTGCGGCGGCGCTAGATAATGGTGAACGGAACGGATGAGGATGTAATAATAATAAAAATATATAATACTTTGACATCACAATGCGAACAAATTTTCTACAATCTTGGCCACTAAAATTAAACCAGATATCACCTCTTTTCTTGAACAGACAACAGCACGTAGTCAATGAGATAGTTTGCCCCAAGCAGCGTCATCTTCAAGTAAAATAGTCTGCCTAATACTGAATGCACACTTTTACACCTTGCAAATTCAAATTTAACAACGGTTTTAAAAGTACTAGCTACCATAACCACCCACCACCAAGCACTTTCTCATCCAACATTGTGAAAATGAGGGGATTTTTTCGGTTCATTGCATCTGCAATTATGTTGATCTTCTTATCTGTTGTGGCCAATGGAGCTGTAAGAATAATACAAAAATTGGTGTGATTATTAAAAAGCAAGTGTGCTTTTAATGAATTAGCCACACAATTTTTGATTGCAGAAAACTACTACACGGAAGTCGTTGGCCATTGCAAATAAGGAGGGCTGAGGTGCGTTGAGGAGGGCTGAGGAGGGCTGCGGAGGGCTGCGGAGGGGAAGGTGGCCATAATATGACCGCAACTGGATTGACAATGACCAACTCCTGGGCACTTAACCTTAATTACTTTTTGAAAACAAAATAATATGCAGTTGATTTTATAATTATTGGCTCATCTACTAATTTTCAATATCATCGAAGCTAAGTTTTGAGCTAATTGGAATTAAATACACTTTCTTCTGCACTTACCTCTTTGCGGCAATTTTTGAGCTTGGTATTTGGTTGATTTAAATTTTCAGCAATTTGGGTTATTGTTCAACAGTAAGTGCAAGAGTAACGATCTTTGATTTTGCACATTTTTGCTTTCATGACATGTGCGTGATAGCATGATGTTAGTACAATATCCTTCATTAAAAAAAAACAATAAGGCAATATTGACGTTGACCAAGATGCAGGTAAGCATCATGCGTCATCTCTCTCGCACATAGAATTACTCATCCACTTGAACGTAGTTTTGGTCCCTGTTAGTTAGATGCAGAAAAATACCCAGAAAATTATACTTCTAAACCACGACTACTATCAGTTAGGTTAAAATCTATATGAATCATAAAAAATGTTACATTGATCTCACTGTACTTAAGGTCACATTATGTGCTATCTTCATGTCGTTTTTAAATACATACACATGGAGAAAAGATTGCTATTTCGACATACATACATACATAAATTGAAGCGAATTAAACGGTGAGAAAGTATTTGAAACTACTTACGAGGGGAGTAAGGCAAAATGTAATGACGGATCAGGCCCATATTCCCACAGTAGTTACGTCTTAGGTAGACATTAGGGTTGTACATAGTGGCTGGATGCCATGAGCAATTTTACGATTTTTTTTTCGAAAAAAACATTTCCTGAAAATTCCCGGGATTCCTTATGGGATTTTACATTGCGAAATTCTATGAGCGTAGGGTCCTTCTCATCCAAATCGAAATCGACGCGAGTTTTAAAAAATCAGAAAAACGTTCCAATTTTCAATTTACCGTGTTAAATTCCATCAAAAACTTTGATACAAGTAATTTTACAGTAGAAAGTATTTAGAAAAAAATTATGAAAATTTTTTTGAAAGTTTTTTAAAACTCGCGTCGATTTCGATTTGGATGAGAAGGGCCCTACTCTCATAGAATTTCGCAATGTAAAATCCCATAAGGAATCCCGGGAATTTTCAGGAAATGTTTTTTTCGAAAAAAAAATCGTAAAATTGCTCATGGCATCCAGCCACTATGTACAACCCTAATGTCTACCTAAGACGTAACTACTGTGGGAATATGGGCCTGATCCGTCATTACATTTTGCCTTACTCCCCTCGTTAATAAAAAAATTAAGCAATTACAATGCCTGAATTTCATGTATTTTAGTGACATTTTTGTAGGTAAATGAAATGAAAGCATGAGGGTTGCGTTCATAATCATTGATTGTGATGGTGAAGGAGTTAACAGATAGCACGATACCAGATTGCATGCATTGCCTTTCTAATGTTAATATAGCACGGACCTATTATTATTAAAAATTTAAGTTTGTATTGATATGCCACCATTACAAAGCCTATAGGACAGTCTCTAGTCTCTATATCAACTTTAAGTAATTTAAGGCGGAGAATTAAGTACGTGTAAGACTTCAAATGAATAATTTATTCGATACTATCGTCATCTGCACTAGCACAATGTGCATACATCCAGGTTTAATCGATCTAATATGGGCTTGACACGGATGCATGAGTTCATTTCATATAGTATGTGCTTAAGTATTTACAAAAATATACCTATATGAGACAAGTTATAGTGAAAACATTTACATACGTTGCTAATTCATTTTCAAGATGTTAATGCAATTATTAAAAGATTAATTTCAATTCAATGTATGTAGCACTATCAGTTACTAATTGTTGTATCATTACTGTACGTTAATTAATTAAAATATAAAAACTTGGAATATGATCTTTGAATTAATGGGAAGTGGGAACATATATATAACTAACGGACTTAATGTGTGAGTTGAAATCTGTTATATTTCTAACAGTTTCAGCAGTATACAGCATACTCGTACGTAGCATATTTTATCGGATTAATTACGGTATTATAAAAAGTATAGGACTAAGATTGTATAATCAAGTACTTAATGTTCAAGTGATTTAGATATATATTGGAAGAAAGGGATTGTTGTAGTTTGTATGACTATCAAGAGCTATCATTGAGCATAAAAACTATTATAATACAATACTATAAAACATATAATATATTGTAAAGTATTGAACATATTAATAAATATTCCATAGCGTATACCGTATCAACTGTTTTGCTCCCTATGTACTATGTCTTGTCCTGCGGGTTCATTGCCGGAATAATATATATTAAAAATATGTGTTTATAACGTAGCTGAATGTAGAGTGTAGTGCCCAGTGCTAGTACTACAGATTTAGGAAGTGGCGTAAAGCTAAAGATTTTAAGAAATGAAATGAAATATATGTATTATTATATGACATTCTTATGACCTTCTGAATATGTCTGTACAATAAAAATTTCCGCAAAGATTATACATTACACTTTATATTTTATCTCATTTTACTTCCAGTTGTCACCCATTTCATTAAATCCAGTTGGAACAAACTTGGTCATTTAATTAGTGCCTTTCTTGGCTTGTACCCAAATGACGCCACAGATACAGATAACCTAAATGACGAACTATGTGACCTTCAAGTGAATCATCATCACTCATGTTATGTTTAGGTATATCATATACCGTATATGCATGAGTAATGCGTGCTGATATGTTCGAAGGTCAGGATTCAAATGCAAATAGAAATGTGATATAGTAAAGTACTATATTTGATACAATCTTAAGATAAAATAAATAAAACAATTATTTGAAGGTCAACAATAATAATTTATTTGATTCCTCTTTAAAGAACACAGTGATTTATATTAAGTTAATACATAGACTTTGGATTTTTTTTCGAAACCGTCAACCCCAATTAGATACTCATTATGTCAATGTTATAACCGGCCCATTCACAGCAGAAACCGAATGCCGCCTCCACATTTTGGCTGTCCAAAGTCTCACAAACATCGATCAGGAAATATTTGTAGCAGTATAGCCCTCCATAAATCTCTCGCAGCTTATTGGCACATTTGATTGTCTGGCTCTGGGAGTTGTAGGTATTGACCAGCCCAAACTTGCACTTGGACACTGTCTTATTCCCATCAACTCTACAAAAAAAATACCAAGCAAAATAAAAACCAAACCAATTAAAAATTTGCAAGTCGTAGTAATTTATTATTTTTATCATTACCCAAAATTCCCAGCAACTGAAACCAGGATCAGAAGAATCATGGACAGAGTAATAAGATTTCCAGCCATGATTTATATAAATCGTTTCTTTTTTTCTTAAGTAAAAATTATTTCCAGTCTTTCTCTGCTGATGCTTACTAGCGGCTTGATTGTCATATTTAGACTGAGATTTCCTTTCATTAGGCATAGCATTTAAGGAATACACTAATAGACATTCTACAAGCTCATGATTGGATTTTTGAAAACAAACATGCCATCTTGCCATATCATGACGCATGACAAAAAATATGAGCGGAACAAAAATTTGTTGTCGTAAGTATATATGGACACTGAGCGTTAATGTTAAGTTATTGACAAGTAATTGGAGGTTGTTTACTTGCACTATGACTGCCAAACTGACGTATGTTTTTGGACGTTCCATCTGGAAGCATATTTGTCAGGAGTGTGTGGGAGAGAAGGTCAAACAAAAAAATCAGTTTCACCTTTAGTGACTGATGGTGAAATCAAACCTGAGTATTGGCTTTTGGGTTGAATTGAATTCATTTTTGGAACCCCACGAGTCATCATGGATAGAGGTGAAATAACTAAATTATAGTTGAAGTAATTGGAGACTTTCCATGCTGTTATTTTTATATTAACCTGCTGATATTTAAGCATCGTAGCGAAGACAGGACATGAAGAAATATAGCCTATGGAGGAATGTCAATTATATACTTGTCAATTTGTCATTCATTTTATATAAATAGATTGAATTTGGTTGGATTTTCTACCAGAGGACATGCTCATTCATCAATGCAAATATTAGCAGGTCAAAGGTTTTAGTAACCGGGGTCTGTGTTACAACGAACCTAAAATGCAATATAAATATTCATTTTTGTCTTTATAATTGATATCAAAATATGCATAGTCTGGTTAGAATTACTAAAGAACCATAATAAATATACAGAATATTAGCCGGGGCGGGTTGAGATTATACTGATCTTCAAGTTATGAGAACACTTTTTTATTGCAAAAAAAAAACTCATTTTTTTCCATATTCTTTACAAAATCGGAAGACAAAATCACGGTTTCAACATTCCATGTACATAATTTACTTAAAGTCCAAAAAACAGGTTCAATAAGGGGAACAGTGCATTAAAGTAACTTAGCACATTATTAATTAATATGGGCAACGCACTAGTTTAAAAATTCACATTAGTTACTAGAGTTCGGTATGCCAATTTGGCCAACTTTCCTAAACTGCTGACCTGCTCGTTCGAGATATTCTATAACTGGAAAGCCTCTCCTTGATCTCCTGCCTATATCCCGGAACAGCCAAGCTATACATGAATGGATCCACAGTGCTACAAATATCTTATCCAAGCAGCCAAGATCAACAAATCCATCGAAAAATAGGGGGAGTCAAATGCCTTCATCGTGAAACAGGCAAACACCGGCATATAAAAAATGAACAAGGTCAGCGTCACTATGGCAATCGTCTTGGTCGACTTGACCAGTTTGCTCTTGGCCTTCACCACCTCCTCCGATTTTTGCATTGTATTTTTCCTGAAAGGGGCCAAGGCCTTTTTGTAAACAGTCCAGCAAATGGTCACCGTCACACTGATTGGGATCCAATACGCCAGAAACGCGACAAAAATCAGGAAGTGCTTGATCAAGTTGCTCCAGCAAACATACGGGATCCCGCTGGCCGGCTTTTGCCAATATGCCAACGGACCGGAAGTGACAATGACGGCGGACGCCCAAATGAATATGATAAGATAATATGTCCGCTTCTGGGTCACGATAAACTTATATTGAAGGGGTCGGCTCACCCCGATGTACCGATCCACCCACACCCCAATCATGGACCACATGGAGGCTCCACAAAGGAGGAAATGGATGTAGTCAAATGCGTTACAGCCAAAATTCCCAAACAGCCACTTCCCCTCCAGGATGATAGCGCAGCCCATCATGGGCATGATAGCATAATATTGTTTGTTTCTGTAAAAATGCAGCACATGGAACATGGAAAAAAGTTGTTTCCCCATTTTTCCTTCTCCACCATATTATAAATATAATTGGCATATAGGTTCCGACAAATTCAGAAGAAGATAATATAGGTTATGTTATGCATGTCGAGTGGCTTTTGCAAGCTACTTAGGCAGAGATCGATCTGGATGAATGAATGGAGTTAGTTCATGAAGCCATTATATCATGTAATATTTTCCTCAAAATCAAACAGAACAAGTTCAGCACGACTGTGATTTTTTAGCTTAAAGGAAAGCTGAAAAAAGTAAAAACGAATGTGATGCTTTACAAGTTGTTACAGTGAAGATGATCCTCACATGCATATCATATTTTAAAGCGATGCAAACAACTCTTCGACGGAAAATGTTTTTTTCTCATAAAGCATAATAATTTGTAATTTGATTCACTCGATTGGAGAGTTCAATTAAAGGTCATTTTGTAAATTGCAAATGATAGGTACTAAACAAAATGCAAATGTAAATGGGGCGAAGAGATCCTGATATGGGATGATGAAATTAGTAATTACTCAGCACTATTACGAATTCATAATGCTGCGATCACGTCCTCTGTCAGTAATTAATTGCTCTTCTCATCATCATAACCATCTCCCACATGAGTAATGTTAATATTGTACAGGAGATTAGTATTATTCCCAACCACATCATTCCCGTTTCCAGGAATTGGCTCTTGCCCTATTGTCGTGTTGGTTGTTGTCGTTGTGCTGATGCTGTATGACCCATTCCCTTTAAGAACTTCATACGCCCTCCAAAAGCTGTCAATCATATCCGCCCCTTTCTCAGCAATCATTAGCGTGGAAGCCTGTGTATTTGTCACAACAAGCACGGGCTGGATTGAGCCCGTGGCTTTACTGGCCCTGCCAATAAAGTCGGGTGCCTCAACGCGAAGGTCACCGGAGTATCCATGATTTCCTGGCAAAAGTTAACAAATGATATCCTATATCATCCTGCACAGGAATCGAAAACGTACCCTATCACACTTTTATTACCCTCATCTCCTGGCTCCTCGTAATCTTCATAACTTTTAAAATATGGAAGGACCCCTTCCCAGCTCCAACCGGGATCCCCCGTTATCCTTGCCCAGTTATCAAAGTCTCTCCTGTGCCCCCTCAAATGAATCATCAGGTTTAGGTTTCCAGTTCCACCCAATCCCAAGCCTGTGCTCCAACTTGACCTCTGAAACATTACGTTTGCTCATACCATTCAATGAATTTCAAAACGAGTCTTTGGTAAATCAAATACGAATTTACTTGATTGACGGACATCAATGTACTCCGCTTCTGTGGGGCACTCCGATGCATCCAGTCCACTTCCGGGTAGTTGAAAAGGAACAAGCCCATCGCTGGAATAAATTGCAGTGGATGGGGCTCTCCACCCGCCTCCAACAGTAAAACATTGTAAGATAGGCTTAGACGATTGGACAGCAAGGAGCCTGCACTACCAGCACCTACTGTTATTGCAAATCCCCAAATGCAAATCTTTACCTTGATAGAATTTTATATGGTTTAATTATGAAATCAAATTCCATCGAGCTATCCGGTGGTCTCCAATTCGCTTCATCTTGATTTCGGTCCAAAGTTGTCCATACGCTTAAAATGGAGCCCAGTGACCTCAACGTCAGATATATTATGGGGATGAACAATGGCTGGATTATCGAATTTGTCAAGGGCTTCAGCCCTTCCTCAACAGCCATTTGAAATGGAGCGGACATATTTTGACGGGGACGTTGTCCAATTTTCTAGTGTATACCTACTCATATCACGAGTCATTCATTACCAACATAGTCAAGTCCAGTCATTGTGGCATACAATACCTGATTGAGTAACATGGGTTATCCATTATGTAAATCTAAACATCTCATAAACCTCTGGAAAACAGTTGGGAGGAATGGAGTGATGATTAGTTATAATTAGGTATTATACTTTATAAAGAGCCATATCCCGATAATGACATGTATTGATGAATAAAAGGCGAATGAACGCAAATCGCTACAACATGTGTCACATTTACATACAGATATAGGTAGGGAATAATTTGTCTATAACTGGCGACTAATTAGCCCGAGCCCAATTGTGAAAAAAAAAATCCAAATCTGCTACATTAATATTTCTATTGGGTTTGCTACACAAGCCAAAAATAATAACCCTGGTTGGTACAGTGATGCAGCAACTGTTCATTTTCACAAGGCTGTAAACTTAATGAAATCCACCTGGACATTTAAGTATATACGAAATGAAATGCTTGGTTAGAAATCCAGATGAAATGCTGCTGCCATTTATGAATTCATTAAAAAGGGCAAATGATCATAAAATATATGGATATCGGGTTATGGAAGGTTGCTCAAACTGTCAAATCCTGATATGCCTTGGAAATGTAGAACGTATATAAAGTGGCAAACAAAAGCTACCTGTCCATTGCGGGGAATCTTTTGTGGAAATGGATTGATGACATCTACAATTATTTGAGTCGAGCCAATTAAGGGGTCGAGTTCGAAAGAAAGCAATAATAAAGCATCAGTGGCCAAAGATGCTGAAACTTGTGCTCTTCGCAACGATGACGATGGGCATGTCAAGCCATTAACATTCGGACTTTTATTTGCGGCTGGTTGATTTGTCTTTCCCTGTTTGTAATAGTTTATGCTGGGGAATTGGTGGTATGCCGCTGGACAAAGAAAATAAGCGATAATCAATTTTTTAAGGCTTTTTTTTTAAATTTTAAAGTACATGAATTTGCATCGCTAATTTATTGATGGGATATAACGACTCCAAATTAAGAAGCTGGAAATTCAGTGATGAAAAAAAGGTTCTATGAACTTCACAAAGGCATCAATTCAGCGTTATACATGTTTGCCGAAAAAGGTGTGGTGAAAGTGATGAAAGCACATATTTACATGAACATTTCTTAACGAGAACGTTGTTCTTTTCTCCTTCTTTGTACTTGTGCAACCGTCACAATCATAATATCTGTTTCTGACCACTATATAATCGGTTTTAACTTTAAGTGTTTATGTAACTTTAAAGAACTAAAAAGTCGAATCTAAAATGATTGTGGCTATCGTCTCAGTATACCCCTACTGTAACCCGGCAGTCAAAAGCATTCAATTCCAGGAGGGCTCTTTACTGTTAGTGTAAATGGGAGTACACCAAACCAAATTAGAATTGAGTTAATAACATTTAGGTTTCGAATTATTTTTTAATTTTCGGACCTCCACGAAATTAAGTGAAGCCTTCTGCACAGGGTGGAGGTGAGCAAAAAGTGAATAGAGTGACATATAAACATTTATTAGCCATTTTTGTGGGCGAGTGCCGAGCGGAAAAGCAACCTCCTATCATTAGCATAATAGCAGTAGTAGGTATCTATATCCTTGCATAATAGAAGAGACAGCTTCATTTAAATCATCTGCTAGCTATAATATCCGACCATGTATAATAATTATTATTCGTCGTAACTTGAAAAGCATGGGTAGGCCAATGTTGACATTTTACAGCAACAGTGGCATCGAACAAAGGCATATGAACCGTTCCCAACTATCTCCACTACTCATATCCTTGACCATGTTAAATTTCCTGAAGCTTGGGTGAAGGACTTTTTGGCTAGTTTGTCCTGCGCGGTAAGGATTAGGGGGATATTGAGACGAGTTTTTCCATTATAAGTAAAGCTAGAGTCTACTGCTTTTATTTGTTCATACTCCATTAACGTTGACAATTTTTCGTTGTGTGCTCGCCCTATCCGTTGGATATGTTTGGCTCACCCAAAGTCTGCATTTGGGGCTGGATATTATACGTCCCCTTTTTGGCTCTTTGTTGCTCTTCAGTCATCCCAGAAAGTTTCTACTCTACTTCCTCATCTGCATCACCACTCTGTCATATGCTTATCAGGCAAACATTCCCAAGGAAAGTATTCAATTACGCAACTACGCTTCGCCACGGCAGTTGTTACACAAGGAGCACTACAAGATAAGTGCTTATAAAGAGAAGGCTGGGCCAGAGTTGATTGGAGCCATCAATACAATTTTCTAACTAAATCTAAACTTGACCTTGTTGTCAACAATAACTCTCCGCAGAATTAGAGACTGGATATGAAGCAAACACTTTTTTTTAATGGGGCTGTTGCCGTGAATCTTTTGGGGAAGTGGATTGATGACTTCTACACTAATTTGAGCAAGGTAAACCGAATTGCACCTTCTTTAAATTCGAAAGAAAGCAATAAGAAAGCTTCAATGGCCAGTGATGGTGAAACTAGTACTCTCCTCATTGATGATGATGATGACTGGCAATGTTTGTAATGACATGTAATAACGTTCGTTTAATTACAATTTTCCAATTCGAATAGGTAAAAGCGTGTTTTATTAGTGTATATTATTTATTTTATCGCTCATATTATGGCATTCTTAAGATCATAGATTCAAACATTATTTCAATTGTTATTCATTGTTCAATTGTTACTAAACCTTGTGATTTTATTACTGAAGCACTAAATTCTTACAAGGTAAGACTGGATTTCGGATTCCTATTCAGCGCAAAAAATGTTTAGATTCACTTTATCCCGACCGGTCGCGATTCCAACCCAATGGCAACCTCTAAAAAGATTCCCTCGTAAGACTCCCAGACTGAAATAGTTGAATCGTCTCCGCATCCCAAATAGATGCAAGGTTGGTTCCTGCATGTCTTGTCACTGTCCCCATTAAGATGCCATTTAATCGGTGCATGGCATAATCTGAATGTGTGGCCCATCGACTAAAAATAATGTCTTTCAAAGATAAGTAGTTTAGGACAAATGGCGGTGTTTCCGCTATTTGCCCTTCCGTCGATATTACTTCCTCCGGTCCAAGAATGTACTGGTGGAGTAGTAGCAAATCTACGTACATCGAATTCATTCTCCCATAATTGAGTATTCTGTCCTTTCCCCAATCACGCATGTCATTTCTGGATTTAGTGCTCCTTCCGCCCATCTCGTAAAGCAGCAACCCAATCTCAAAATATTTAATGTCATAATGGACATGGCGACCCTGAAGAATGACATCCAAAGGGGTAATTCCCTCCTTAGATTTAGCATTCACCTCCACACCCTTCTCATTCACCAGATATTCCAAAATTTGAATCCCATCAAATCCGAGATCAGCAGCAGTATGAAGAGGTGTGCAACCCTCTACCGTTTCACAATGCACGTCTGCCCCACACTCCACCAGACCTTTCAGAGTGGACAAGCTCGTTCTTGACTTCACGGCAGTAATCAGCAAGGAGTCTCCTTCTTGGTTTTTGCAATTGAAAATTGCTCCATAATTTTTAAATCTTTGCAGGGTTTTCAAGGTTTGTTGTATTCTGCAGATGCTATGCAGGGGTGTCTCTCCCAAACAGTTTTCCCAGTGGATCAGATCCTTCATGCTTCCCCTCCTTTCAATCGCATCCAGGAGAGAATGGTACTTCTCCTCGGGGAAAATTCTATATAATATTGTCTCATTTAGTCCATCTGGAGCCATGATATCCGCTCCGATGTCAATAAGTTGGATGGCAAGGCGCACATGAGCTTGGAAAGTAAGAAGAGGTGTACGTCCATCCCTGTCTTTCTGGTCCTTGAGTTTATTATTAATTTTGTGAAGCAGCTTCACGATTTCAATCCTCTGATCAATATCATCCTCCGTATTCTCGGCCGTGTTCTTAAGGCAATGGTGGAGCAACGATTTTGTTCCATCTTTCGATTCTCCCACCATCCCCCGCAGTTCCTCCCTGCCAACGAGGAGTTCGACTGCGGAATAACTCCCCCTTCTAACTGCCAGGCGGAGTAGCTTGCTTCTCATGTCCCGTCCAAATTCATTTGGGTGAAGATGCACAAAATTATTGAACGCCGGGCGGATGATTTCCACGCATGATTTTCTAAAGAGGAGAAGCATGAACTCTTTGTTGAACAGCTCAGAAGCGTGATCCAAAAATGCTCCAATTCCATCGAGAAAGTTGTAGATGTTGTCAACGTTAGCGGATGCACAGGTGTGCAATATTTCTCGCAAAGTTTTTTCGGAACGAATTGCTGTATTTTTTATGTCGGTAGCTACTTGAGGTGGGATCCCCGCGTTGGAGAACGTTGGAAGGAGGTAGTTCACAAAATAGGTCACCACTGGATACGCGAATTTTGTTTTTAGAGAATGGCCTTCCCTATTACAATCATTATCATCTGCATTAAAACTGTCAACATCATCATCTTCATGATAATCGTCAGCGGAATCACTATCGACAACAAAATCATTAACTGCGTCATCCTCATCCTCGGAGGAATGGCCATCATCGTCATCAGTGTCACGATCACCATCACCATCCGTGCCAACCTTTCTTTTCAGAACTCCGTTAAAAAACAAGTCCGTCAAGTTCATCCCCCAACCCTTCCCACTCTTTAGCCTCATCACCATGAACAATGCAACGAAGTATTCAGCAAAGGTCCGGTGAATAAATCCAGGCCCTGATGAGCTTGACAGCTCGTAGATTCCCACGTTTAAAACTTCCTGGAGCTCCGACTGATTGTGAACCTGCTCTAACTTCTTAAATTCGTCTGAAAATATTAATGAAAACCCCAGGCTGGCGTGCAAGTCATTCAGCTTCTTCTCGCTCAATTTTCCGCTTTTAGCAGTGCAAGGTGTCACTTTCCCAACTAGTGAAAAGAGACAGCTTTTGATATCTCCAGCATTGTCACTCTTCTTCCGAGCTCCGTATGTTTCTCTGTACTTTTTAATCTTCTTTTTTATAACCGCCTGATAAAGAGTCGTGATCGAGCCAATTTGGAACTTCGCTGTAAGTAGGGAGGTAGTGCCCAATCTGGCATGTTTCTTTGCTTTGGTTTCATAAACCACCCCAATCAAGAAGCATTGGAGGGGGATCCCTGCAATATCTTGCTTGCTTGAGTTCATCTTCCCCTTCAAGGATTCTAAGCAACGTTTAGCAAAATCTTTTAGCCGGTCCTTATCCAATTCCTTCTTGATATCGTCTTTAGACCAAAAGCGCGTCAAAAAATCAATCTGATCCTCAACTTGGAATGGCCTGATGTTGTAGCCAAGTCCTCCCAAAGTTGTCTCCAATTCTTTCAGCATGTGCGGGCGTGATGTGATCCACAGTCGCATCCCACTGAATGATGTTCTAATTGTTTTTAATATTTCATGTGTAAATCTAATGTCTTTGAATCTTACTTCATCTAAACCGTCAAGGAGTAGCTCAATTGCGACCTCATCCCAAGTCAATTTTGATTTTAGGATATGCTTCCCCAACGAAGATTGGCACACTGACCCAAGCAACGCCGTTTCAATTGCTTTTGACAGGTCTGAAATGTTGACGTCCTTAACTCGCTGAACGAACATGCTAAGTTCGAGAAACAGCACAAGCCTATCTGGGAACATTCTGCGTAATCGCTTCCCGATCTGAGCCAGAAGAATGGTTTTACCCATCCCGGGGCTGTCGGAGATGCAAACCGGTGCGCTGGAGTCTGTGCTAATCATGGATAAGAAGGTTTCTTCTCTCTCCTCATCTTGGTGAGAGGCCACATGTTCCTGAACTATCCTTATACTACCCCTCGTTCGGATCCATATAAATTTTCGTTCGTCTTTGTCATAGCTTAACATATGAACGGGAGGAACTGGCGTTTCATTACTGGTCAATTCACAAATCTGATCAAAATCCCTCTCATCATCCATCACCATGAAGCGAACGGTAATTTTCTCTAGTTGTTCTCCAGGCTTCTAGGCGAGTTCCCACCCCGGTGTTTGCCCACCCATATACTTTTCTCCCCTTCTACACTTCCCCACCTAGGTGTTTCCCCACCCTAGGTGTTTCCCCACCCCTA
>JAQIXQ010000822.1:0-20669 GCA_034700485.1 Pseudosinella alba
AATTTTAAGGGAGTTATGCCATGGGGCGATTAAAAGTTTGTCCAGTCCAAAATCAAATATTTGCTTTATGGCAAATGTCAGTCAATTCAGGTATGCCCTAGCAATTTTCGACATTGTATGACGTAAAGGGAAATCACTTTTGAATTTGATGATATAATCTAATACAAATATTAAGAAATAATCACTTCCACGTACATCCACGTGCATATTTTTTTTGTATAGACGGCTACACAAATATTGGCTATTGCTATTTTCATTTGTGGACTTTGTGACTTCTAAATCAGGTTTTGCATTGCATGAGGAGCATCCGCATTTAGTTTTGCCAATGTATAGTAATTAAATATGTATCGGGTAATGTCAACATTTTATTTTATTTCAGATTTATGTTAACTGGTCATTTATTTCTCTAACCATGACGTTACAAACTAGAAGGAATTAGAACTATTGGCGAAAATTAATTACTACGCCCATCCCTCATAATCCTGCTCCAGGCCAGTTCCCCCCAGAATCCAATTCCGGATCCGAGAAGGCCACAAATCCAAATGAACATAATCTTCCCAAATTTCCAATCCAATTCCACAGCCTCCAGCACCACTTCCTCTTCCTTCATGTGTGTGGGAGAGATTAGCTTGGAACGATCCTGAACCCTTCGGGAGTACGTGTTCCCATCATGCTCCGTTTTCCATTTTTGAAATATGCCGGCTTCCACAATTCGTTCGAATGCTTGCTTTGGCCTTTGGTTGTCGGGTGGGAGGAATCCAAAACTCATTCCTCCCATATCCACCAACCGCTTTCCAATCCAGCATCCCCTTTTATTCATGTCCATATTTTCTTTCTCCTTTATCTTCCTCCCCAGAAATTCCTGAAGTCGCACAAAGAACATTATGACTGTCATCCAATCGTGGATAAAAAGAAATTTTCCGTCGGAGTACATCTTCTCGAGACGCCGCTGTCGATTACCCTCTGCTTTCCCATTCAATGTCAATCTTCGAAAAGATGCCATATCTGGAGGGTCCCCAATGATAGCATCCTCCGAAGGGGTCAATGTGCTGTTAATAAAAGATAAATAATTTTTATCACGTGCCAACATGGTATAGCCATTCATTTCCATTTGGTTCAAATTGGAGAATGTGTCATCCTCCGCCGGGTTGATCAAATAACTTGTCACCCGGCCCAAGTAGGAATTCACTAGGACGAGGCAGGACAAGCCCCATAGGATCAAAATGAAATTTTTCCCGTGCTGTCTCAACCCGGTTCCGGAAATGCCCGGGGTAAGCAGCCCAGACAAGAGGTTCAGTGTCGAGAAATTACTTTTCCGGGAGTGAAATCTCAGTCGGATATTTTGTACGATCCATATCACCAAAATTGACAGAAATAGACAGAGCCAGATTTTGTCGTCGAAATTGTCAGTGAAACCGGAGAATGACCACATCCCGTCAGACTTTTTCCGCCTGTGATCACAATACACAAAATTGGATGGATCTGAGAACACTTGGATAAAGCTAGGTGGTTGTTTCCCATCATCAACTTCGCTTTTATTAGTTTCATTTGCGTAGAAGTTCCACAAAGAATATGCGGTCCTCTTCCCCTTCATGGAATTCATTTGAATATACGGAATGATGGTCGGGGCACCTCTTTCTCTCAAACCCGGTGGGAAATCCATAAGGAATCGGTTGTCAGGGACGGTTATGGATCTGTTGACAGCGGATGCAATTATATTTCCGATAATGGTGACCATCGTATATGGATGTGGGCGTTGAGCATATGCCCCGCCGAAGAAGTCCCGCATCCTCCTGTAATTTTTGAGGACTTGATCCAGGCGCTCCGGGGAGACAGTTAAGTAGTCGAAGTAGATTTCGTTTGATTCCATCATCCATCATCTTCCAGGAAATGACTCCCACTAATGCGGATAGATCAGAGGGGACTGCTAAGCCATTTTTGCTGGATGAACGATGAACTCACAGTGTGGTGTGGTCCGCCTTAGCAGCCAAAATGAAGAATTGGCTACGTGCCAAGCCAACTATATTTTTTGCCGTTTAATTTTTGATCGATTAATGTGATCTATATTTGGATATTTATGTTAATTCGAATTACTGAAGGTGGGACTACCCTGCTAACTTCTTTAAAAGGATGCACTTAGATAATCATTCATGATAAACTAACTACTTTCCCATAAACTAACAATAGTGTCCTTTTAACACGTACTCCTGACAATCGTTATTGAATTTATTGTTGAACAAACTCAGGTTATTTTATTATATACGTAATACTTTTTTATTTTTTTATAATTTGTATCTAATAAATTAAAAAAAGTATGCCACACCTGTAAAATTTAAAGCATTCAATTCGAAACAAGTCCATTCAAGTCCAATCGAATAAGTGCGATTGTGAGTGGGTGATGAAGTGATGACTTGATGACAGATTGATGACAAACATGACAAAGCTGGTCATGAAAACTTCTCTGGGCCTTGATATCATATGTCGAAATAGCAATTTGAAAACTATCTGCTTAGGAAGGGAGAATTTAATTAAATAAATCATATTTTGAGTTCTTCCTGAATCATCCTGTCATCCTGGATTTTATATCACTCCAAATGCTTCAATTTTAATACGGACCTGATGTTGATGCTGGAAAACGACCTAATCCATCATATCATGAAGATTACTTCAAGATTTTTATATCCATCCTCATGATGAGCTCGCTTTGATTTTCTGTATCTCTTCTCATATGAATTCTAATATAAGTATATACCGGAATGGATGATATGAACAGGTTCTTTTGCAAGGGAAAGTTATACACCCCGACGATAGTAAGCAAGGTATTACAAAGATAGTGACCCAGTTGACACTAACAACTTGTGCAATTGTAAATTATCCATCCCAATATAAACAGCAATCCCCATCGCAGTATGTTTTGAGAGGAGCTCCCACTCGGTGCTGCAATGTTTATTCTCTCCCAATGAATACAACTGCAACTAACGCCATTGTACTTAACTTAACATTCAGTTTTCAAGTTGAAAGTCGAGTTAATATTTTCAAATTAAATTACTTTTGTTGAGTTACCAACCAATATTCACCATGCCCCGCTCAAAATTTGCAAAATACACCTGTGACATTTGCCACAAGACTCTTCACCGTAAGCAGACCTTTGAGGCTCACATGAACACCCACTTACCTCCGGAGGAGAAACAATTCAAATGTGAGGTTTGTGACAAATCCTTCGGATCCCAAGCTTGGTTGACTAGACATGGAAAAATTCTTTCAGGGGAGGGACAGGGACAAGTGGAGCATGTGGTAATTGGCCAGGAACAGGAAGCAGCTCATTCTTCCGGAGCTTGTCATAGTCAGATACGGTTAGAAGTGAGGGGATATGGGACAGGTGGGCCGGATCCCTTTATCCACTTTCCTAGAGAGGTAATGTCAGAGTTTAAACTCCAATTAATTACATAATTAATTCGTGCAACTTTGGAAAGCTGTCATTTTGCTGACAACTTGTCATCCTTTAACTGTTTCAGATTTGGTGCATGATTCTGGAAAATGTTGAGTATTACATCGACCTCCAAAACATGTTCGAGGTGTTCCCAGGATTAGAAGCACTTTATAGGAGGAAAAGGCAACTCTACCTGTTTGGTCGGGTTAGTGGACTGGACATGATCATTTTTAGCATACAGTTAAGCAGATAATGCCTAAATTCATTTTTTAATTCAATTGTTTGTCTGGAACTCATTGCAGGCGATCCCACTCATAGCCGAATGGATCAAGGGACGAGACATTTTAAGATGTCGCCAAGTGGCCAGACAATGGTGCATGGGCATAGATAATCTTCTGGAGAACCACCCTTCCGTCCGCGCCTTCAATCAGGAGGTGGAGCGACAAACGCCCGGTGGAATATGGGCTCCCAGCAGTTACTCAAAGTGCTACCACGGTCAGTGCTTTCAAACCGGTTCTCCTGAATGCTTCCCATATAGAAAATACTTAGAAGGAAGTTATAGCTTCAATCGAAATAGCATCGCCAACTTTATACGGAAGACGAACGACTACCCAGCTGAAATTAATCCCTTTGTGGGGAGGTCCATACATTTACACTTTGATTTTATTGCCACACATTGGGACGCATTTCTTCAGGATTACATTGAGGATGTGTACATTCTGCTAAACAAGTGGGGGAGACACATTTATTTTGTTACAGTTGAATGGTGCAGGTATCAAAGTACCACACAATTTGTGAATAGCTTGCAGAAAATGCTGAACTACCTTCCGAATTTAAAGGGTCTTCATGTATGGGGGGCTCCGGTTGAAATGAAAAGCAAGTATGTGGAGGCAGATACTCAGTTTCCCCAACTTCCCCATTTGGAAACCCTTCACATCGCCCGTCTCTCCTTTGCTGATCCCATCGTGAGCCTGTTGCTACTCCCACAGTATTCAATGCAGATTCGAAGAGTTCATCTTCAACTAACCTATGCGGATACGAGTTCTGCTCCGACCTATCTCCCCATGGCTCAAATCATCATGCAGAACTCGCTTTAATTTTCTGAATGCATCTTCATATGAATTCGGTATGGATAGGTACTTTTGAATTGTAAAGGTATGGAAGGAAAGGTAGGAAAGGCAGTATGACGATGACGATCGTAGGCAATAGACCATTGAAAAGAGATGCAGTCAGCACAAAATTATATCATTTATATATCATAATTATATCTGCATCCATACTTCAGTGTGTAAAAGAGGCTCCCACCCGTCGCTACGATTTTATTTTCTCCTGGTGAATATTAAGTTCTAATAAAGCCGTTGCAAATAAACATTCAATTTTGAACTTGAATATCCACTGACATAAAATACAATTTTGTTGTTGATTTTTTTTAAATCAATTATCACCATGCCCCGATCCAAGTTTGCAAAGTACAGCTGCGACATTTGTCAAAAGATCCTTCGCCGTAAGCAGACCTTTGAGGATCACATGAAAACCCACTTACCTCCGGAGGAGAAACCATTCAAATGTGAGATTTGTGACAAATCCTTCGGATCCCAGGCTTGGCTGACTAGACATCGAAAAATACATTCAGCGGAGGGATCGAGGAAGTTGGAGCAGATTGTAAATGAGCAGGAAGCAGAACATTTTTCGGGAGCTTGCCAGAGTCAGAAACAATCCGAAGTGAGCGGATATGAGGCAGGCGTCGCGGATCCATTCAATATCTTTCCTCGAGAGGTGATCCAAGTTTATAATTTATACTTCAATTAATACCCTTGAATTAAATAATAATTCGGAAAATTATCACTTAATCAGATAATTTTTATCTTGTGATCGTTTCAGATTTGGTGCATGATCCTGCAAAATGTTGACTATTTTACCGACCTCCAAACCTTGTTCGTGGTGCACCCCGGATTGGAAGGACTTCATAGGAGGAAGAGACAGTTGTATTTGTTTGACCAGGTAAGTTCATGAATATTAAACCTTGAGTTTAGTGTAATAATTGTTATAATAAGTATTCAATTTCGTTATTTGCCTCTTTCTCAAACATGTTGCAGGTTATCCCACACATCGCCGAATGGATGGGGGAACGAGACTTGCTAAGCTGTCGCCTAGTTAGTAGACAATGGAGCATAGGTGTGGACAACTTTCTGGAGAACCATCCTTCCCGCCGTGCATACACTCCAGATGTGGGCCAACATGTAACCGGTCAAATGTGGGATCCCAGCACTTATTCAAAGTGTTACCATGGTCAGCGCTTCCAAAGCTCTTATGTATCTGTCTTATATAGAAATGTTTTTGAACGGAGATACTCAATCAAGCAAGGAAACCTCAACAGCCACTTGCTGAAGATGGAAGGGCACCCAGCGGAAATTAACCCGTTTGTGGGAAGGTCAATTAAACTGAATCTGGATCTATTTGGAGTCAAGGAAAAGTCAACCCGTGAAGATTTCTTGAAGAATATGTTAATTTTTTTAAGCAAGTGGGGGAAGCACATTTGGTTTCTGGAGTTGCGTTCGGGTTGGAATCAAAGTGATGCACAGTTTGTCAACTTCATACTGAAGACTCTCGAGCTCCTTCCAAATTTAAAGAGTCTTCATTTTGACGTCACATGGGAGGTGCTGAAAATTAAACATGTCCGTGAAACAGTAGCGGAACTTCAACATTTGGAGGCTCTTAAAATATCGGGGCATTGGCTTTCTCTTGCTGAGTTTGTTACGCCCCCAGCGATCATTCCTGATTATGCAAGGCATATTCGAAGACTTCATCTGCTCCTAGATGATTCCAATATGGATAGTTATGCTGCCAGACGGAGGTTCCCCACTTTAGTTCCCAATCTGACAGAGTTGTTTATTACTCGGACTGACTTGCTGATTGAAATAGGAAATTTGAAATGCTTTTTCGACAGTATCCTACACTCCATTCAGGCTCCGCAGCTATACAGTTTATGCATGGAAAGTAGTTCACCACGAATTAGGACACATTTTCCGGTTTATTTGGAATATTCGAAAATGTGTGAGTGGCTGCAACGATTTCCTAACTTGAAGCACTTCAATCACCAGCATTATGGTTTTAATTCTGTAATCGTTAGTGATAGATATTCGGAACAATTAAGGGGAACGGAAAGCTGTATTCTTCCATCCATAGAGTCTATATCCTTTCATATCGACACATTGAAATGCTCACCTCGCATTTTATCCTGTTTCCCTTCTCTCCGTTGTCTTCAAATTTATGCCAAGATTCCGGGAAGTAATAGTCCTTCAGTAAATGAAGAGGGGAACTTTCGAACCTGCAACCGGACTGTCGGTCTAGAACATTTCTGGGAAGTGTTGGAGAATCTCAACAAATTGACTGTCATTATTATTATCGGTTGTTATTCACACAATCGGGCTAGATATCGCTTCACAAAGTCAGCCGTTGAGACATACCTTCACAGGATGGACTTAATTGAGTAATTAATAATAGTGATTCTGGGGGTATTTTTTATAACAAAGTTGAAGATCTTGAATATTGAAGGTGTGTATTTATTTCTATTTGATGTTGCATTTTGTAACTCGACCAAATTGTCGCATAATATATCCTTCGTAACTATGTAATTTTGAATTGATCATGTTTCAATGTGAGTTTCTTAATTTATATGAAAATGCATGTATTGAGTATATATGCTGATCGTAATTAAAATCATGAAAGTTTCTGGCTGTGTGTGCAGGCAAAGCAAAGCAAAATGTTATTGTATTTAGACTCAAGCATCTGCAGCCGATGAATCCCCCCGTAATGACTTGAACAGTGATTTAAATATTGCCTTGAGTTATGACAGGGTATCATTCGTCATAATTATAGCCGTAAAAATTCATACCCACTATGAATCCAGATTCGTTAACTGCATTGGGTCTGCTCCAACAAAATTTGCGAAGTTAAGCTGCATCATATCTATGTTAGAAAGCCCTTCTCCATCAACATAACTTTTTGGCCAGCATTAAAATCCACTCTGGCCCTACAGCGAATAAATTCAAATGCTAATGCAACAAATCTTTCAGATCTCAAGTTCATTTAACTAGGAAGTGGAATACGCTCAGGAAAACGAATTGTACGGTGGTGAGTAAAATGATCCTGGCAACGAATCTGGACTATCTGTGAACGCCATAATCATTAGTCCCCTTGAGAAGAAAAAGGGAAAACAAGAAGAGAGTATCTCAATATATCTGCGTACAGATATTATTTTGAAGCTGTTCATTAAAACATAACTCACTGCCTCATGCAAACAAAGTAATACTGCTCCTCTTGGCTGATATAGCAATAAATAAAAGGTTGAATTTTTAGCATGGATGGTAGAGGAGGAAAGTTGGGGATTATTACAAATGGCCAGGAAGCAGCTCATTCTTCCAGAACTTGTCATAGTCGGATACAGTTAGAAGTGAGGGAATATGGGACAGATGTGACGAATCCCTTTATCCACTTTCCAAGAGGGGTTGGGCCAGAGTTGCTACTCCAGTTAATTACATAATTAATTCGTACAACTTTGGGAAGCTGTCATTATGTGAGACAACTTTTATCTTTTAACTGTTTCAGATTTGGTGCATGATTCTGGGAAATGTTGAGTATTATACCGACCTCCAAAATATTTTCGAGGTCTATCCAGGATTGGAAGCGCTTTATAGGAGGAAGAGGCAACTCTACCTGTTTGGTCGGGTTAGTGGACATGATTATTTTTAACATACGATTCAGTAAGCAGATTATGCCAAAACAAATTTTAATTCAATTGCTTGTCTGGAACGTATTGCAGGTGATCCCACTCATAGCCGAATGGGACAAGGAACGAAACCTGTTAAGATGCCGCCAAGTCTGTAGACAATGGTGCATGGGCATAGATAATTTCCTGGAGAATCACCCTTCCGTCCGCTCCTACAATCAGGAGGTGGAACAACAAACGCCCGGTGGAATATGGGCTCCAGGCAGTTATTCAAAGTGTTACCACGGCCAATACTTTCAAACCGTCTCACCGGAACACTTCCTATATAGAAAGTACTTTGAAAGAAGTTCTATATTCAATCGAAATAGCATCCCCCGTTTTATATCCAAGATGAAGGACCACCCCGCTGAAATTAATCCCTTTGTGGGGAGATCCGTACATTTATACTTTGGTGTTATTGCCTACCATTGGAACGTACTTCTTCAAGATTACTTTAAAGATGTGGACATTCTACTATACAAGTGGGGGAGACACATTTTTCCCTTGCAATTGAGTCAGGTATCAAAGTAGCACACAATTTGTGAGTAGCCTGCAGAAAATCTTGAACTACCTTCCGAATTTAAAGTGTCTTGATGTATGGGGGGATCTGAATGAAATGAAAAGCGAGTATGTGGACGCGGACACTCGGTTTCCCCAACTTCCACACTTGGAAACCCTTCACATCGCTCGTCTCTCCTTTGCTGATCCCATCGTGAGCCAGTTGCTACTCCCACAGTATTCAGGACAGATTCGAAGAGTTCATCTTGAACTAACCAAGGCGGATACTAGTTGTGCTCCGACCTATCTCTCCATGTCCCTTCCCAATCTGAGAGAGTTAGTCATCACGAACATCCAAGTTAGGGCGATAGGGAAATGGATAAATGTGATTGACAATGTACTGCTTTCTCTTGAGGCACCACAGCTACACACCTTATGCTTGCAAGGCAGCTCATACGTTCTCAATCACTCGGAAACTGCTTATTTGAATGATTCAGAAATGTTTGGGTGGCTGGACCGATTTCCGTGCTTGGAACACTTCTACCTACCACATCGAAAGGGAGTGAATCTATACATTTCTAGTTCGGTGGTGTTCAAGGGGACACGGAGCAACCGAGGCAATTCCTTTAGCTCATACTTGAAGTCCATTTCTCTTCACATTGGGACTCTGAGCCACTCTCCAGGGATCTTAGCCTGCTTCACATCACTCCATTGCCTCCAACTTGGTGTTGATCTTCCCCGGGCTGCCAACCCCCGATGCAAGGAGGAAGAAGCATTTCGATCATGCAACGCTATTCTTAAACTGGAACGTTTTTGGGGGGTGCTAAACAATCTCGAGAAATTGAATTTCATCATCATATTTGGAATAGGCTACAAAGGGGCCAGATATCGCTTCTCCAAAGCAGCAGTTGAGAAGTATTTGCACAATACTGGAGCAATTTAGTAAAACTGAAGGAAGGAACATAATGCCATTTCAAATGCTGATGCTCCCTTATAATATAATTCGGTTCTATTTGAAACTTGCTTCATCTGAAGAATATATTTTGTAATTTTTGAAGAAAATCGTCTGCAATTGTGTAAGTTAAGATAAATTGGGTTTGGCATTTGTATGATTTGATGTGGATTCAAGGTCAACATAATATTTACATTATGTAACCATAGTTTGAATATGTCACTTGTAAATAAAAATTAAATTTAAGTGCGCTCAGGCAATTATTTGTATTTGAATAGATTTTTATTTTGGGTATGCATTGAATTTGTTTAAAGGGGTTTATTAACTTAAATGGAAATTCAAACTGGGACAACGGGACAATGTGGATTACCATGCCTTATATTGTCTATAATAAGTTATTAAGTAGTTATTATTAATAACTACTTATCATATCACTAGATCTTGTCGTATGGCACATTGGAAAATTAAAATTTAACACTTATTTGCAAAAAATCATTGAATAGTTTTATGATACATGGATTTTTATTCGGGATTGAGTTTTAAAAGAAAGGGATTGGCTTATGGGGATGGATTCTTTTGTATCAATGCTTTCTGACAATTTTGTTCCGGTTCCGGATGTTCCCGGGATAAGCAGGCCAGACAAGCGATTCAAATTCAATACTGAGAAACTTATTTCCCGGGAGTGAAATCTCAGTCGGATATTTTGTACGACCCATATCACCAAAATTGTCAAAAATTGGCAGAGCCAGATTAGGTCATCAAAATTGTCAGTGAGGCCCGAGAATGACCACATCCCATCAGACTTTTTTTTTGCTTGAGATCACAATATACAAAATTGGATGGATCTGAGAGGACTTGGATAAAGCTTGGTGGTTGATTCTCGACATGAGCTGTACTTGAAATACTCGGGAGTGTAGAAGCTCCACAAAGAATAAATATATTCGTTTTGCATTACGTTAGTGAAATACTGCGCCATTTTATCCTGGTCAAGTTTTTTTTACAAAGTTACCAAAGTAACAAAATGATTTACATTATCGATACCGATGGTGTATTATTTCCGAACGAGCAAAGTTAGAAGCTCTCATTCAATAATTCCAGGGAATAATTTCCTGCACGAATTCATAATGGTTTTGTCTGCATTACACTGATCAAAACGTCACCCTCCAAATTGTCAATTCTTCATTCCATAGGCATGAAAAGTTCTTGCGTACATCCAGAATCATACAAATGTGGAATCCGATCAACTATTCAAACGAATTTAGTAGTATATATGGGCTCTCAATTATAATGAAAACGATATGACATATGAACATGTTCTTTAAGATTTTTAAGTTAACGATCCAATATGATAATGAATATTGATTGATTGATTGATTGATTTTATTAACCGTGTGTTGACAGGTATCAAATATTACATTTGTTCTTACTACCCTAACACATTACAGAAAAGCCGATATTACAAAAGGACATTTCCTGCCAATAATCCAAATCATAATCCAATAGAAAATACATAATACATTCCTGATCATAAACAATTAATCCTACAAATTTACAGTTTGGGTAGCCTGCATCAAAAAACCTTAGCATGGCCGAAAAAATAACACAAGAAGCTTGAAACAGCTCAAAAATTCCATAAAATGGACACGTACCAGAAACAAAATTATTTAAATGATACATCGCCTTAAAGACCGAAATTAATAGTTCACCAATACTATAATGCCTATCAGACAATATTTCTAAATCAGAATTTGCACTTGAATTTGAATCTGCACTTGAACAAATTTGCGCAAATTTTTGCGGCTTGAAATCTGGCACACAATTTGGACACGCATAAGAATTATTAATTTTATGGTGTAAGTAGGTCTTCCTTGTCATAGAAAGAGCGCAATTTCGATGATGGAATATATTAAAACAATAAACACATCTTAAAAAATCACCCCTAAAAATACCATGTAATTCCAACGTCTTCAAATTCAATATAGTATAGAGTTTATCGCCCAGTAACATCAACCGTTCCACTTTCTTTTCATATTCAATTTCACGTCCACAGCACTTACAATCCATATCTTTCCACTCATATCTTGGGTCTTAATCTGTATCGAACAGAGGTCGAAGCAAATCAATATACCAGTCAGGTGTATCTTCATTATATTGCGCCAGTTCCATTTCCATAAGGACCACATTGGAATCACTGGCACTCTCAATAAGTCTGTTGGCTTCATCTCCTAGCTTGTCCCTTAGGAAGATGGTGGTTGTGTATTTGTCGCTATTTATGGAGGAGTCTGGAGAGGAAGTATCCCAGCAATCGTTGCCATCATAAGAGGAGGAGGAGGAATAATCCCAAAGCTCATCAGAAATCCCGAGATCCATCGTCACAGCATAAAAAAACAACGGTGAAGGTGATGATTAGATAAAAGTTTTTAGCCCATCCGACTAAACTTGGTCATCAGATTAAAATAAGTTAGACAAATATCACTTGCCTTAATTTTGACAATCAGCAGGCTCGAGATCATGCAAAGGTCAGAGGCCTCAAACTCCGGCTTGACCTCATGATCTCCTAATAAAAATTTGCTATAGTCGTCCTTCCCTCATTTGTTGGGATGAATCATCATGGGTAGATGGAAAGGAACGGAGTCAATCAGTCTTCCTTCATACGATCGTCTCATTTAGCCCTAATATTTGGGTTCTAGTTCTGAGAAGTAGTAATTTAAAACTTCGAATTTTACTAGTAAAACACAATTTCTTAACTACACAATTATCACATCTTAATAACGATTATCAAAATAGTTACTGGTTACAAATTTTAATTTTTTAGCAGCATTTTTGCCGACATATTAAGTAATTAAAAATAATTATTCACCAGCTCCACTAAAAACACTCCTCTCTCCTATGTCTCTCCTATGTCTAATAAACCAAAAATCCATTGCGTAGTTAAAAGCGCCCAACCTATCAACCTTCGGCAATTTCTACCTGCTAAAAATATACATGGGATGATATGAACTTCTAACGTGTCTTCAATTAAGAATATTTTATACCGGGTTCATTCTTTACAAAATTCTTCGAATTTCCATGAAAGGTTTCAGTTCTGTTCTGCCTTTATCCTGTGAGTAAATGACCTAAACATGTGTTGCCTATTACTATAGTGAAGTATGGTAGTCATTCAGTAATACAGCCACATCAAAACAATGTAATATTATTCTTCCTACCTACAATATTGATATCATATGAACATATATATTAAGTTATTTGCTTGCTGCATGCTGCATTGCATTTAGTCAGTTACGTGAAACTTTTTCTCAACCTATATTCTATGCTGCAGTCTCCTAATTGTTTATATTAGCTAAAATGAAATGAATATTCTAGGAGCTGTAAGGAAAATGTTGAGAGTAAACATTAGTTCGCTGTTCAGTTACATCACTTCACAGCTATTACAGCCTGCACCATCTCAACATCACTTCAGTTTATTGTTGGGCCCCTGGGAGATATAACCAAGTTAATTTTCTCGCTCTTCTTGTGAGTGACTATCCCTAAAATATAACAAGTTTAATTTTAATGATCCAGCTCCCATTTCAGTTGTAATTGAAGGTTGACAACCGTTTTCTGATTTAATTTACTGGTTACTGGAAACAAAATATCACGACCATGGCCCTTTTAAGCAGGCCAATCCGCTGTAGATGTGGGGCGGGGGTTTATGGCATAGATCGATATGAGGCTCATGTGAGAACGCATTATCCCCCAAAGGAGAAACCTTTCAAATGTGAGATTTGTGACAAATACTTTGGATCCCAGTCCTGGTTGACTAGGCACAGCAAAATACATTCGGTGCACATACAAGTGATTGGATATGAATCAAGTGTGACAGATATATTTACCATCTTCCCGAGGGAGGTAAGTTAAGGGCTCAAATTTAATTTCCATAATTTTATCAAGTTACAGTTGCATTTCGACAATGTCACATTTGGTGTAAAACAAAATACCAATTCTGTCTGTTTCAGATCTGGTGCATGATTCTTGAGAATGTCCCTTACTTCAGGGATCGCCTCCGAATATTCCAAGCGTATCCGGAATTGGAAGGGTTCTATAAGAAGAAGAAGCAGCTATGTTTGTTTGACCAGGTAAACGCCTGCAACTGTACGAGTTTTCTGAAATATATTTTATGAGTTGGGTAAACTCCAGCGGTAATTTACTTTCACTTAACTGGTTTATCTGGGAAATGTTTCAGGTGGTCCCCCACATTGCCGAATGGACTGGGGGAAAAGACCTTCTAAGCTGTCGCCTTGTTGCCAGGCAGTGGACCATGGGCGTTGACAATTTTCTGGAGAACCATCCATCCCGCCGGACCTACCCTCAGGATGAGGCAGATCAACAATCGATGATGGGTCCAGTATGGGATTGGCATCCCATCAATTATTCAAAGTGCTATCATGGCCAAAGCTTTGACAATAATTCAATTGGAAATTTCCTGTATAGAAAGTATTTTGACCGGGCATATTCATTCGGATTCTATAACATATATCGCTTCTTACTGGAGAGGGAATGGCATCAGGTGGATATCAACCCATTCGTAGGAAGGTCTATTGTGCTTGTATTAGATATAAAATGGGAGGACAAAAATAATAGGCCTTTGTGTGAAAGTATGGAAAACTTTCGCAAAAATTTCTTGAAGAATATCCACGCTTTATTAAACAAGTGGGGTAGGCACATTTGGTTTCTGAAAATTGTCATGACATTGAGAGAGCTCCTAAGTGAAACTGAGTTTGTCAACTTCTTGCAAACTAGCTTGGCTTGCCTTCCAAATTTAAAGAGTCTTGATCTTGATTTAGAAACGGGATATTCCTGGCGTAGACACAATTATGTCAACATAAGTTTACCCAGTCTCCCACATTTAGAGACGCTTCAAATTTCCAGAATCCCCTTCTGTGATCCCCTGGTCACTCAGATGTTGCTGCCACAGTATTCACAGCAGATTCGAAGAGTTCATCTTAAACTACAATATGATGATTCGATCCTTGCCAGTACGTCACTTCCAAATCTGAGGGAGTTGCTAATCACATATATGGACGATAGAACTATAAATGACTGGAAAAATGAAGTTGATAATGTTTTATCTTCGATCGAGGCGCCCCAGCTATGCAGCTTAGCCTTTAGGGATTGGAAATATCCCTTACAACGCTCAGTGCCGGGCGATTTACCGAATATTAACATATATGGGTGGCTTCATAAATTCCCTTGCTTGCGACACTTATACCTTCCGGATCTAAATGGAGTAGGTGCTGCTCTGCATTATCGTGTTCTTGAGGGAACGAGAAGTGCCCAAGCGAAACGTATTTGTTCACCATTGGAATCCATTTGTCTTCACATTAATACTCTACGTTGCTCACGGAACATTTTCGACTTCCTTCCTTCCCTTCAATGTCTCCAAATCTTTGCTAATCTTCCGTGGATTGACGACCTAGAAAATGAAGAAGAGAGCTTCCGAATCTGCAACGATACTCTTAAACTGGATCGTGAATGGGGAGTGTTCGAAAATCTCCAAAATTTGAAAATCATTATAATTTTGAATTGGGAATACGAAGATGGCCCAAGATATCGCTTTTCAAAAGTAGCAGTTGAAAAGTATCTTCGCAAGATGGGAGCTATTGAATAGCACATAATTTGATTTATGGGAGATTTTTTATTGCCATGAATAAAGGCACTTGGTAATACGATTGAAGAATTATTTTGGTTTTTAAGGCTATTTTAATTTATTACTTTGTATGTTATTTTCATATCAATATGAATTCCGAGATCTGAGATTCAACCGCTTATGTGTTTTGATGATGTGCCAGTTGTAAATAAAAGCTCAATTACTGGAGCATGTACAAGAATAATACGCAGAGGAGGATGTCATTTTATTGCAAATCCTGCTTTTGATTTGGTCACAAGTATTTTAGCAGCACAATACGGCTATTTGTAAATCGCATTTGACGTCTGAGAAATAGCGTAAGCATTACTTTATTAGCATCATCATTTATTATCCGACCTGGTTAGCAGAAAACATAAATAGGAATGAGATGAGAGGAGAACCAACTCCAAGGATTTTGTTGGAGTCAAGCATTTTTTTCTGAATCAATTTAATTCATCCATATTCCGTAAATCACACCATGATGCATTACACTACCTGCCCTCCTCGACAAGGAGTCCTTGTTCATATCTCACTTATTACTTCAAGATTGCACACAGTCAGCCACAACACATCATGCATAACTGGTTTCTTGTGGACGCATCTGGGAAATCTTAATGTCAGTTAACATGATATGATATTAATAGGTACTTCTAGAATCAGAGCAATAGCAAGCAATTGAGAAGGAGAAGGGACCAGGAAAACATTTACTTCATCCTCAATCCTCACTATGTTAGCGGAACTCAAACTCGGTGCTACGATTTTAATTCTCTCCATTGAATACCAATTGATAATAAAGTCACTGCAATTTATCATTCAGTTTTCAGCTTGAAATACTAAATACTTAAAGCGAATACTTTTTAATTTAACTTTGTTTTGCTGACTTTGAAGTCTAATTATCATCATGCCCCGTTCAAAATTTGCAAAGTACACCTGCGACATTTGTCAGAAGACGCTTCGCCGTAAACAAACCTTTGAGGCTCACATGAAAACCCACTTTCCCCCGGAGGAGAAACAGTTCAAATGTGATGGTTGTGACAAGTCCTTCGGATCCCAGGCTTGGTTGACCAGACATGGAGTACATTCAGCGGATGGACAGGGACAGTTGGAGCGTGTTGAAAGTGATCCGGAAACTGGTCACTTTTCCGGAACTTTTCAGGATCAGAAACAATTTGAAGTGAGAAAATATGAGACAAGGGTGACCGATCCATTTATCATCTTCCCAAGAGAGGTATGACCCGAGTTTATGCTTCAATAAGTTAAGTATAAATTTATACAATTCGAAAAATGATCTTTTTAAGAAATGCATTTTATTCTGTGCCTTTTACAGATTTGGTGCATGATTCTGGAAAATATTGCTTATTTTAACGACCTCCAAAACATATTCGAGGTGTATCCTGAGCTGGAAGTACTGCATAGGAGGAGGAAACAGTTATACTTGTTTGACCAGGTAAGCATTAATCATTTCTGAAAGTCAAGCTGAATAGTGAATGCGTTAACATGTCGTTAATTGAATTATGTCCGGAACTTGTTGCAGGTGCTTCCTCACATTGCAGAATGGATGGGGGAACAAGACTTGATAAACTGTCGCCGAGTTTGCAATCAGTGGAGCGTGGGTGTGGACAACTTTCTGGAGAACCATCCTTCCATCCGTGCCTACAATCCAGATGCGGATCAACATGCCACCGGTCAAATGTGGGATCCTATCTCCTATTCCAAGTGTTTTCACGGTCAATCATTTAAGCAGAGTCATGTAGGACATTCATTGTATAGGGAGTTCTTCAGTGAGACATATTCATTCTACGGAGGGAAGCTCGGCAAATTTTTGCTGAAGATGGAGGGGCACCCGGAAGAAATTAATCCGTTTGTAGGAAGGTCTGCTACATTTGATATTGGTACTATATATGACTTCTCAACCCTGGAAGACTTCCTGAAGAAGTTGTTAATATTTATGGACAAGTGGGGGAAGCACATTTGGTTTATAAAATTTGTTCCCAATTTGTACATCAGTGACAGACGGTTTACAAACCTCCTCCAGAAGTGTCTCCGGTACCTTCCAAATTTGAGGGCTGTGCATATTGACATGCGATGGAAACAACTGAAAAGTAAAGATTTCCAAAAAAATCTTCCTGTTCTTCCATATTTGGAAACTCTTCAAATAACGGATGGGACCCTTGATACTCCTCTGGTTGGTCAATTACTACTTCCACAATATTCAACGATGCTTCGAAGGGTTCAGCTTCCACTATCTAGTTGCACTTCTCGATATGGGTTTCCCATGCCACTTCCCAATCTGACCGAGTTGATCATCACCCACATTATCGTTTATGATGCCGGGGCATGGAAACAAGGAGTTGGCCATATCCTGCTCTCCCTTGAGGCCCCCCAGCTATACAGACTAGCACTGCAAGGTAGCCCATCTTGCATCTGGCAAGTTGAATCTGCTTACTGGAATGATTCTGAGATATTTATTTGGCTAAAGCGGTTCCCTGTCTTGAAGCACTTTTACCTTCCGTTTCCAAATATTGGGACAGAGCTCAACATGCATTGCTTTGATGCCGAATTTAAAAGAACTGCTTGTAATCACGGGAACTTTATTAGCACCTCCATAGACTCGATTTGTGTTCACATCGACACTTTGGCAACAACTCCTAGCATGCTGTACCATTTCCCATCCATCCAATGTCTTCAAATCTGTGCTGATCTTCCATTGGATCGTGTCGCTAATAATTCCAGATATGAGAACGAGAAATTTCGGACCCGGCTCGATGCCCTTCACCTGGAACGTCTCTGGAAAGTGTTGAAGGCTTTGAAGAAGTTGAATGTTATTACTATTATGTACAGTCAAAATTTTTCCGGGCCTAGATACCGTTTGTCGAAACAGCAAATTGAAAATTATCTGTTCAAGAAGGGAGCAATTTAATAAAGGAAATTATCAGATTTCGAGTTGGTGGATATAGAGCACTGAAATGATTGAAGTTTCTTAATATTGCGTGCAGGACTATTGTATTTGTTGACGGGGATCTCCGTGCTTGTATAAATTTAACTTACTTTTACATCAATGTGATTGAAAAATATCGTCAAATACATTTACTTTGATTGTGCGCCAGTTGTAAATAAAAACTTCAATTTTTGATTGTGTATGTGCAAGAATGAAACGGATGACATAATATTGCAAATTTAATTTTATTTTTAATTTTGTTTCATAAGCATTTTAACAACATCATATACTCGTACACTGGTAAATCATATTCGACAGATGCGCAATAACGCCAGCATTAATCAATTAAATATCAAATCATAATCATGGAGCCTGTTAAAGCAAAAGAAAAATGGGAGCAACATGCGATGATAATCATTCTAAACATTCTTCTGGACAAAATTATGTAACGTCGTTCACATTTAAAGAAATATACCTGAATGCACCTTTCAAAGCGATACTTGTCATCCTTGACAATATGTCGCTCTTAAAAAGTGACAGTGGCAAGAAAAAGTGGAAAAAAATACAAGATGATAGTAAGCAATGGACGACGAAGAAAGGGCACAATTAAAACTGAATTATCCATCCCAATATACACAGTCACCCAAGAGGAGCTACCACCCTGTGCAACAATTTTTATTCTCTCCCGATGAATACCAACATAGCCATAGCCATTTAACATTCAGTTTTTGACCGCGTATCATTGATTATCCCTATCGTAGTAAGAATTCATAACATAACCAGTAAAGGTGCATTACTTACTATGATATGATCATGCAGTTTGGATGAGTTTTAGAATCGCCTGAGATAATTTGAACTTGTTAAAAATCATTATTCAGTCATTCAAAGAAGAAAAAGGGAAACTGAGAAGAGATTTATTTACTCCATGCATCCATGTATAAATATAATTTTGATGCTGTTCATTGAATCATAAGCCACTGCACCTTGCGTGGTTGAGCACCCACCAAGGTTTCGCTTTTAGCATGGAGTGGATGGCAGAAAAGGACCTAGTCTGTTATGCAGGTTACATCAGGATTGCTGCACAATAGGCATAGGCCTGCACACACATCTCGCTAGAACTCGCTTTTATTTTCTGGTTGCCTCTTCCTCCGAATGCATTTTTAAAGTCAGTTAAAAGAATATATTGTAAGAACACTTAATTTTGTTATGGAAAGGTACAGATAGCCACTGAAGAAGGGATATGGACATAACTCAATCTTACCAGTGCAAACAGTCCATCATGGCATTATGATGGAAGGGCTCCCATTCTATGCTATAATTTTTATTTTCTCCCTATTAATAAAACTGCCAATAAAGTGTTTTAAAATAATATTCTCTTTCCTTGTTGAAAGTCGAGTGAATACTTTTTAATTTTATTACTTTGGTTATTTTTGGAAAAGTCAAATATCACCATGCCCCGTTCAAAATTTGCAAGGTATACCTGCTGCATTTGCGAGAGGAGTATTCGCCGTAAGCAGACCTTTGAGGCTCACATGGAAACCCACTTCCGTTCAAAACCATTCGAATGCGATATTTGCGACAAATCCTTCGGATCCCGAGCGTGGTTGACTAGACATGGAAAAATACATGCAGGAGATGGGATGTTAGAAGTGGAGCATGTTGTAAATGGACAAGAAGCAGCTCATTGTTCCGGAACTTGCCAGACTGATCAAGAATTAGAAGTGAGTGAATATGGAACAGTTGTGATGGATCCATTCACTATCTTCCCACGAGAGGTAATATCAGAGTGATTACCAAAATTAATTAATTAATTAATTCGCACAGTTCAGAAAAGTATCAATTTATCACATAAATGTTTCTTGTGGCTGTTTCAGATTTGGTGCATGATCCTGGAGAATGTTGACTATTTTACCGACCTCCAAAACTTGTTCAAGGTTTATCCCGGATTGGAAGTACTTTACCGGAGGAAGAGGCAGTTGTACTTGTTTGGTCAGGTAAGGCGTAAGCACATGCTCATTTCTGAAACTTGAGTTAAGTTAGTATGATTTAATATGCTTTTAATTCACCAATTTTCTTGGAACATATTTCAGGTGATCACTCTCATTAGTGAATGGGTAGGGGAACGAGACTTGCTAAACTGTCGCCGAGTTAGTAGGCAATGGAACATGGGTGTTGATAACTTCCTGGAGAGCCATCCCTCCCGCCGTGCCTACAATCCGGATGTGGATCATAATGAAACCGGGCAAATGTGGGATCCCAGCTCCTACTCGATTTGTTTTCACGGTCAATCATTTGAAACCCGTTCCTCGGGCCATATCCTGTATCGGGAGTACTTCCGTTGGAAATATTCATTTGAGCAACGGGATCTACTCAGATTTTTATGGAAGATGAAGGGGCACCCAGTGGAATTGAACCCGT
>JAQIXQ010000823.1:0-20651 GCA_034700485.1 Pseudosinella alba
AGGTGGAGGAAAGGACACTAGCCCTCCTCTACAAAAATGGGCTAAACTTTAATTCACTCAACAATCAGGGTAACTCAGTTTTAATTTATGCGGTGGCGGCGAAGCGCAGCGCCAAATTTATGGCGAGTCTGGTGACCTTCGGTCTGGATAGGAATTGGGGTCATTTGAATCACAACAATCAGAGCTTACTCTACATCGCTGCGGAGGACTGCAATGTGGAGGCGATGAGCTTCTTCTTGGCCCGTGGGGGGAAGGAGATGGATATAAATGATGTGAATGGGAACACTCCCCTTCATGTTGCCATGTGGGGGAAGGAGGATGTGTTCGAGACAGCCCTCTTCATCCTCTAGAATGGGGCGGAGGTGGGGATTGTGAATAAGAAGGGACATTCTCCTCTTATGATGGCATTGGGGAGGGATGACTTGAAGGATCAGCATAAAATTGTGGCATTGTTAAAAAATAATCTTTAATAAAATTTACATATTTATTATTCAACCTTCATTGTCCGTTTACAGTGGTCGAAACTAAGCTACATTTCCTGTAAAATGATTTCGAAATAAATTATATTTATCTATATAATTGTGAAAGGAATGTAAAGGGTCGTCCATCAATCATCCTGAATCATACTATCATATCAGTGCACTTTTTACATGAAAATCAATATCATACTGAATTTCATGGACGCGGCTAAAAGGCAACAAAGTCAAGGCATGACAAACAACCGATGCATTTTGCATAGCTATGTAAGCCAACCAACGGCAAGACACAAGAGCCAACAAAAGATAAAATGTGAACATGTGATGTGTTGTGATATGGTCGGTTTTCTTTTCATGTTTATCGCTAATACAAAGTAAACATTGCTACGTAAAATCAACTTAAAAAATAAAATGCATATTTTTTTAAATTTTAAATTAAGCTGATCATGCTCATGCAGAAGAAAACAGACTAAATTTAAATTATAGTTGACCAAGTCTTTGTCAAGGATCAGTTAAATTAATTATTGATTATGTGTGAGTAATCACAATCAGCAACAGCATTAGTGTTTAATACTCGAAAAAAAAAAGATTTGGAAAAGTTTAGCATAAGTTGTTTATAAGTTGATTAACATTTTGGGATTTATTTAATCACTAATCACACCGGGGATGTGGTAATGGAGGGTGTCGTGTGTCTAATTTGCTGTCAAACTGTCAACTCCTCAACCTCGCCGTCGGGGAGGGGGAGGAAACGGAGGAAGTTTAGTGATGACCAGGAGGAGAATCATTACGCGGGGGATGAAGAGGAAAGGGCAAGATCCCTGCTGGAGGAGTTATACCAGGAGGTGGGAGGAGGGGGTCATCATAATCATCAGGAGGAACTTGCAACATGGACACTTTGCCTGACCTGCGTCACATTCATTGACAGTGCGGTCGTGGAGCGTAGGCGATGTCGAGAGTTGGAGGTGAGGGTGACCCAACTCCAGCGGGAGTTGTTGGAGGAGCTGAGGAGACTGAAGGAGGGGATGAGGCGGTTTTATGGGGAGTTGAGGCAAGTGGAGGAGTTGGCGAGGGAGGGGGAGCAGGATTATAATGCGCTTTTGGGGGATGGGAGGCTTCCGAACGTGACTTCCGTGAGGGGGCGAATATTTGAAGGTGAACCTAAATTTAAACTAATTAATAATTTATTACCTAATCTACCTCATTCATTATTTTAGGAATTAGCATTTTAATCCACTTAAATTAAGTTACTTAACTTATTTTAAATGTAGCTGTGAGTGAGCTCCAAGTATTCCAGGACGACCTAAATGCAAGATTGGTGGTGTCACCTTCCCCAGACATGAGTTGTGAAGACCCTGTGGAGGCAGCGGTGGCGATGATGAAGGTGGAGCAAGTTGGTACGGACTCGGATTCAAGTTGGGGGGATTTGGTCGATGGCAGTTTTGATATTGATGACGATGACATTGCCGGTGACGTAGATGAAGATGGGCCGGAAGCAGATTTAAGTGCAGTTGAGGAGGGGATCACTTCTGTAACCCAATCCATGAAGACTGACCCCAAACCATCGAGTCCTGCTGGTTTAGAAGAAAGATTAAGGAGCCAAGATCCAGAACCGAACATTAAAGTGCGACCCGCCTCCCGCAAATCTAAAAGGAAGGCAAATGGGAGGAGAGTTGTGAACTCGGATTCGGAGACTGACACCGAAAATGAATCGGATTGGGAGGTGAATTCAGATCATGATGGAGACTCTTCTTCGGATGATGATGAGGAGGAGGCACATGTAAGAAAAATGGCCAGGACTTCAAAATCTAAAGCTGGACGGGAAAGTGGAACCCGCTCCCGTCAGTCCAGACGAATTGTTCGCAGTGATACGAGTTCGGATGATGAAGATCAAGAGGATCCACCAAGAGACACGTCATTAAAAGAACAGTTTATCTCCAAGGCCCTCCAGGTCAGAAATTCAAAATCAAACAAGCAGGGACACTTCATGGAATACGACTCCCAAGCAGAGAAGCTGACTTTGGGCGGGGTTGAGGTTACCTTTGTTGAGGAAGGTGAAGGTGACGACTCAAAATATGTCAAGTGTGGTTCTTGCCCATTCACCGTTACCTGGTCGGAAGCATTATCCTCCATCAAAGGAAAATTCAAGAGGGATCTACAAATCATCAAGAAAATGGTCTCCAGTATCACCGCCCATATCCACGCCTCCCATTTACAAATAGACACCTCTACACGTCCCTCGCTAAAACAGCAATTTATCTCCAAGGCCCTCCAAGTCAAGAAAGTCCAGTCAATCCAGCCAAAACGCCCGGACGTTGAGTATAAACGACACTTTATGGAATATGACCCCCAAGCGGAGTCACTGACCTTGGGCGGCATCCCACTAACTTTTACTGAAGATGATGAATCAGGATATGTCCAGTGTGGCTTCTGCACCTTCCAAGTAACCTGGTCTGAAGCCTCATCCTCCATTAAAGGAAAGTACAACGGGGAGCCCCAAATCCTCCACAAACTGGTCTCAAGCATCACCACCCATATCCACGGCTCCCACTTGGACGCCTTCAAATGCCACATCTGTGGACAAAGCCTAGCCAGCCGAAAACAATTCCTGAAGCATATGAACCGTGTTCACTCTACTCAAGGGGCCGTCTCCTGCGAAATCTGCGG
Source organism: Pseudosinella alba (assembly GCA_034700485.1). Lineage (NCBI taxonomy): Eukaryota > Metazoa > Arthropoda > Collembola > Entomobryomorpha > Entomobryidae > Pseudosinella > Pseudosinella alba. The sequence goes on from JAQIXQ010000823.1 coordinate 3,141, forward strand.
GATGCCCTTGAAGCACCGTTCCGGGTTGACCTCCCACAAGCGGACTCACATGAACGAGGAGGAGAGGGCGGCAGCAGTCAAAAATGGAAAGAATGACCCTTCCCCGGCACCTGATCAAGATCCCGGCTACCGCTGCGGCACTTGCGGGAAGCACTTTAAATATCAAAAGTACCTCCGGCAGCATGAACAGACGCAGCATTCGGATCTCAAGGAATATGTGATCTGTCCCATCTGCGGGAAGACCGTCAAGAAGCGTAGCTACATCACCTACCACAAACGATTCTCCTGCCCCTTGACCGAGGGGGGAAGGGATCATTTGGAAATCCAATGCCTCCACTGCCCCAAAATCCTGAAGAATCCCAGGCTACTCCGGGTGCACATGAACCGGTTTCACTCTACGGATGGGGAGAAGCGAGCTTATCTTTGTTCGGTTTGTGGAAAGGGTTTCAGGGCCCAGGGGGATGTCCAGATGCATATGAAGACGCATGAGAAGGAGAGACCTTGGGAGTGTCGGTGGGGCTGTGGGAGGGATTTTAATGTGGAGAGGAATTGCAGGAGGCATGAGACCACCTGTAGAAATACAAAGTTTGATGGGGATGACTCACATTCATAATTTAATTAATTTACGAGTCTTGTCCTTAAATTACTAGTTAATGAAAATGGATTACTTTTTTGTACGTGTTTAGTTTTCGTCAATAAAATTACCATTATTGACCTGGGACTTATCGTTATTTTTATGGTTGACCTCGGTCGGAACTTATCTTTATCTTTCAACTCATTTGTTTGGAGCTTCTCCTTCAAGGTTATCTTAATCGTTCAGTTTAAACAGAAATTATCGTTATCACGATTTTGAGACCCATTTTTATAACCACATATCTTGAATTGAATGTGTCTAATAATCTGAAACGAGAGACGCTCCCTCGCATAGAGATAATAAGAAGCTTCTGTAGATCAACATAATTAAAGTAGTTGAGAGTCGATATAGGAAAAAAAAATATGTAGGACATGACGTGGTGATTACGCACGCATATATATGAATATCGATTGGCTGACATGGGCGATATAATTAATATGAAGAACTTTGTTTAAAATTTTATATTTTTTTTCTGCAAGCATACGAGCTTTAGCATAGCATAGGATAATAAAGTGAGAGAAAGGTGGAGAGCAATTGTGTAGTTTTCAAACGGTTATGTGAGAAAAATGTATCGAAGCGTATACAAAATACTATAGACACTCAAAAATGATTAATCAATTATTTAATTGATAAATTTACATAATGTTGCATGCATCATATAGGTGTATTTTCGGCTTTCGGACAATAGTATCTTACTATCTTATCTTGTCGGCGAGATAAATGAGACAATTGGAATAAAGTATCATTGCATTATCTAACTACATGGTTTGAGCACGGACTCCGGCCACTTCCCACGTAACCCATCTACATGTGGAATGGTCCATGCTATTGTTTTACGGTGAGAAATACCAATGAACCATTTTAAACTGAATCCTGCTTTTACAAAAGATAATTCTACCTCTATTTAATATATAAGCAAGGAGGCAATAAATTGCAGTAATATTATTAATGCATGTAAGTGCACCAGACTTGATTTCATAATTCACTATGCCATTAAATTATTGATCTCTTGCAACTTGTGAGTCACAAAAAAGTCATAGCCTTATTGCCAGTCCTCCCGACCCGACACGACTGCTCCAGCACAACTGTCATGTTTACGCATACACTTATTGCTAATTAAAAGCCTTTGAATAAGAAGGTAAGACGGTCAAATTGCTGAGTGACTTCTAAATACAGTTTTCATTTTTTTTTCGTACAGTATCTTGTTAGCCATTGATTGGATAAGTTTCCACGGGTCAGGTAAAATTAGTTGCCATCCCGTGAAGTGCAATGGGAACGGGAAGAATGACAGATAACATGAAACCGCAGCAGAATGTGAAGACAATCATTGTTCCCTTACCTCCCAAGCCGAAACCCCTTTCCGGAAGATCTGCTCCAGTATTACCATCATCGTCAACTCTCACTACGTTACCTGGAAAATGCCTTTGGGAGTTAACACATTGTGCCCGACGAGCTAGAGCCTTTCAAGTTTTATCCCCGACATTTATCGGCATCATCACTGTTGGACTCGTGAATGGTTTGTTACTGTATGACAAATCTTAATAAAAATGACATTTACTACGGCGATCAATACAGATATTTTATGTCTTACCTACCAACAATATAATTAACTAATTGAATTTCATAATAAGCCTTCATTTTCACCTTTAGAATGAACATGCGCTACAACAATAACAAAGCCATGGAGCTGCATAAGGCAGAGCTACGGAAGCTGGAAGGTCGATTGGATAGCGAACAAAAGGTTAACGCCATGATTAGTAGAGTTAAGGTAATGGAATTTGATGGGAATTTACATTGTCGTTTCGTATTCCGTAGCTGTTACAAGTAAACGTTGTGTTTAGATTTTAGTTACAATTTCTTGTTGATCTTTTAGTGGCACGAAAATAAAATATACTCTGTCGTAGACGAACATTTGTTTTATACTTGTTGATTTACAATTTATAAAATAGTTCGTCCTGAAATTATATTTATACAAGGTTCCGCAAAAAAGTTAATGTTGATTTGTCAATTATGAAATGTACTCCCGGAAAAATTTCAACAGCGGTGGACTTTTAATGTTAAAATCGACCACCCATTAATTAAAGATCATTTTTAAATACCAACTGGACTACATTTAATATGGGAATGGATAAAGTGCATGCTTATTTAAATTGGATTGTTCAAGCTCTTAATCTTTTCAATGTGTCAGAATTGAGGACACTCCTGACTCCTCTCTATTCGTCAGGCATAAAACGACTTCGTTTGGTCAAGTATAATATATAATCTTTACGTTATCAGCGTCAGTCCCATATCATAATCATTTATGCATTACTATATTCTGTCGTGAGAATTTTTTTTTAAATTGACATGAACGCGTAAATCGTTTATCTTTTTCAACACATCAATCTAAGAGTGTTTAGCTTGGAGATGAATTATCTTTTTGATCAGCTTTATTTTTCGTTAACACATTAAATGACCTTAATTGATATCTGGGATTATTCTGATAATAAAGTAATGCTTTGGTTTTAGGTATTAAATTAAACTATGTTATCTTATTTACCGCTTAAGCTCATGCAATTGTTATCTTGAAAGATCACATTCCGATTTGATCCCATAAATTATATCCAGTTCCGGAAGAATGACATTATCAATCAAGTCATATTGTTTTTGTCTAGCTTCAAATGTTTTATTTCCGCTGGCACACTTAGTGTCCTTCAATTTTATTCCTGGTTTATGGACTAGTATGGCGTTGCCCAGGATATGGAATTCGTAGCCAAGCATGCAGAGAAAATTATAATTACAAAATTACATTTGGTAAAGTACGGATTAAGGGAGCAGGGATTTCAAATTTTAATGATCAGTTTCAGATATTGATACTGAATACTGGGTAAATCTATTTTATACTCACCCCATGTCCCTTGCATTAAAAAGACGACAAAGCTAAACATCCACCCCCATTTTATTATCACATTTGCCAATTTTTTATAATTTAAATTAAACATACCTAGTTGTCCCATTTCGCCAATTTTATCCGAAAACATAAAAGTAATTACTGCAGGACATGAGTGTAATGGTAATATTATTACAAACCAATTCGCTCGCATTGGTATTTGTAATTGCAACGGTATTTGAAGTATGATCAGATCATTAATTTTCCCGAACGTACACCAAGCGTGTAAATAAAAATATTGAATGAAATTGTATTTTAAGAAAATGAAGGGAACTCATTAAAAGGAAAGTGAATATTATTAATTTCTCATGAAAACAAACACTAACCATCGCAATTAAGCATAATGCGAAATCTCATAAAATTCCCGTGACATTCCAATCTCATCCTGGTCAAATTCCACTCGAGATGCCCCACTTTCAGAAAGATATTGCTATATATTAAGGTTCAGCTTGAACTGCGAACATCTCTGAAGGACTACTGTCGTGTCGTGTCACAAAACAGTCCACTTCCATCATTTTACAGAAAAAATTAAGCTCGCTCGACTACAGCAATATATGAATGTGGCTTAAAGTATTTAATCTAATCCCTTTAAGGTTTGTTTGACAGGCAAATTTTTTATCAAATATTTTGCCGTAACTCAAGTCAATATCGCTTCCATCCCATAATGTGTTTTGAACATTTGCTATACGTATTGTTTATTGTTTTAACTTATGAATGAAACATTGTTTTTGTTATCATAAATAATATTATGTTGTATCCCGAATTAATGGTTAATTAATCAAAAAACAACCTGATAAACAGCGAAACAAATGATTTTGCTTGGGCCATGTAATTATTTACTCGCACATGATTACGTGAATTTCAAGGAATAACATGATCTTTGACCTCTGACTTTAAATACCTACATGATTATCTACAAATAAGCACCTTGTGTGTATTGCCAAATGCTGTGATTATGGGATGAAAGGTCATTTAAGCATGTCAATATTGCAAAAACACCCTGTTGTTAACAAAGGCTATTTTTATTTTAATATAACAAAGCTTTAAAACGTCGTCAATTATCAATATTCGACGGATTACTTGTCCAGCTTGACGTTGGCGATGAATCTGATCTGACCATTCTTCATTTGAAAATTGTCACGACACGACTAGGTAGCAAATATTTTTCAACTTGGGAAAGATTATTGTAAAAAAATTATATTATAATTAATATACTAATTAGTATGGCAGGGAAAAGTGAAGCACTGGATGGGATTATGTCTCAACTTGGTAATTATGTTATTAATATTTAATTTAAAACTTCTTTAATATATATTATTTAGGAATTAGAAATCTCCAAATGCTCCCAAACTATCTAACCATCTACACATTGTGATTTTACAAACCATCAGAAGAAATAAAAATTGTTTTATTTTTACAGGTGAGTTTGGGAAATACCAAATGAGACAACATTTGCTCCACCTCGTCTCGTCATTCACTGTCGGAGTTCACGTGCTGGCGCTGACTTTCACCGCAGCGATTCCTGAGCACAGGTAAATCTAATTCAAGCAAACAATTTTCGTGCTTTTAAATAGTTAGTTGGTGCATTGATGAAACTGACAAATATTTGCATTTACCAGGTGCTACATTCCGCAAATCGATGACGGACCCAAAAATTCAGGCTCGTTCAACTTGTCCATGTTTATTCCTCATGATTCCGACGGGGAGCCCTCCTCCTGTCGGAAGTTCATCCTTGACGACCCTTCCAACTCCACCACGGAAACTTGTGGTGACCTCTACACATTCGACACTACCTATTACCATTCCTCTCGGGTAATTGAGTGGAACCTAGTTTGTGATCGTAGTTGGATGAGGTCCCTCCTCCAAACCATCTACATGTTTGGGGTGCTTGTAGGCTCATTGGTCAGCGGGGCTTTGGCTGATCACTTTGGCCGAAAACCAATATTTTGTCTGAATGGGCTCCTCCAACTAGTTTCTGGGTTGGCTTGTGCCTTTGCTCCAAGTTACCCCATTTATATCCTCTGCGTATTTCTCTACGGTGTTGGGGGAGGTTATGGAAGTGGCTTCATATTGACAATGGAATTGGTTGGGGTTTCCAAGCGGGTACTCTGCGGGACATTGTTCAGCATAACATTCGCCTTGGGTGAGATGCTGGTGCCGTTATGGGCGTGGCTCATCCCAAATGTCCAGATATTGCAGATTGTCTACGCTGCCCACTCATTGCTGTTGATATGCCACTGGTGCCTTATCGATGAAAGCATTCCCTGGCTCTGGAGCAAGGGGCGACGGGAGGAGGCCGTCCAGATTGCCACAAAAGCGATTGAAATGAATGGGAAGAAACTCAAACCGGAAGTGGATGTCCCCAGTGTCAGCTCACGCTCAAGTATGGACACCATCCTTACCGAGGATGATCAGAAGGGGCTGATAAGCCTATTCCGGAAGACCAATCTCCGCCGCCGGATGTTGATAATGGTCTATTTCTGGTTTGCATGCAGCCTGGGCTATTATGGCTTGGCATTCAGCATTGGAACCCTTCCAGGGAATCCCTTCCTCATGTCATTCTTCCTCGCCTTGTCTGAGATGCCGGCTTACATTATGAATATTTTGCTGTTGAGGAAGATGGGGAGGAGGTCGTTGGGGTCGATACTTTGCTTCCTGGGGGGACTGGCTTGCATCGTGGTGGCCTTCATTCCCCAGGGGGCTGTGATCATATCATTTTCCATGGTGGCTAAGGTGGCCATCTCGGCAGCATTTGCAATCTGTTATAATTACGCTGCTGAACTGTTCCCGACGATATTGAGGAACTCTGTTTTGGGGATAGCGATGATGGGGGCTAGACTGGCGGGGATGATGGCCCCATTGATAATCTTATTGGGAGATGTTACTGATGTGGATAGACTTCCCTCGCTAGTGTTTGGAGGAGTTGCAGTGATAGCGGCGGTGTTGACGTTATGCCTGCCAGAGACAAGAGGGAAGGAAATGCCGCAGGGGATTGAGGATGGGGAGCAGTTTGGGGAGGGGGACAACGCATTCCTTTCGATTTGGAGGAGGTGCTGGCCTGTGAAGAAGTAGCCACTGTCATAGTCTATTAATATTCGTTCTCCAAGTTAGTCGGAAAGTCGGAACTAATTAATTTAAATCTAGTCATATTTTACACACAGAATATTATATTATTTTGGGTATTTTTTAATGATTCAATTAATACGTCTGTTTTTAAATAAAACAAATTCCATTCATTTTATTTAAGTTGCTGTACAGTGACAATTAGTCATTTAAAGCTTCCCATCAATTCAATTTCAAAATGAGTCTGTCTTTGTCTGCTTGGTTGGTATTGATTTGAGGTTGTATTTATGGGAGAAAGGTATAAGCATAAAGTTAAAAGCAGGGGAAATATCGATCAGCAATATAATAAATAGTTTTATCATAACATGCACGTTGCACGTCCTTATAGTGGCTGACTACCCATCCCAACCTTACATTTTAGCATGCAATTCCCGGTAAGAAGTTAGATAATAATAATAACTAACTTCAGCATAAATCTGCTGGGCATATGAGTAGCATTTGCAATTAAAGGGACGCTCGCGCTTGATCACTGAACCCTATTCAGTATCAGTACTCGTATCAAGGAAAACGGGGAAATATTTTTCTAACAAATATCCTGTTCTAAACTTCGCTGCCTGAAGAAAGGCAGAAACCTTCATGAAATTCAATAACCCTTAGGGCTAAATAAAGTATAACATTTTGTCTCTTTGCTTGCTCTCAGTTTTTCCTTATTTCTTACGGGAAACCAGGCGAGGGTGGTTTGCCCTTCCCCATAAATGAAGATATTTTAAAGGTCATATCAGTCCTGCAAATACATTATCTAGAAATGTCTACTTCTTCGTCTATCTATCGGGAAGGGTAAAACGGTAGCCCACCGTTCCCTCAGAATGTTCAATAAACCACAAAGGCTTAAAATATACAATCCTTTTCTCATTTCACAACCCATGAATGAACAAAACCCTATTTTCGATGCAATCGCAACGCATATCTGTACCAGATAAATTTGGTTCGGTTGTCAGGAAGGAGTCATTGCTTGCATTGTCATGTCCTCGATTATATCACGATCAGCAATTCAGTCTTGAACTGACTGCCATGGCAAGAGGTAGTAAGTAAGCAGTTGATCCTTGTTGTACACTAAAAATATATTTTCAAGAAAACTGAGCTAGATACAAACAGAATACTAAAATGGAAAGAGGTGATAATAAAAGCAAGCGTATATGTACATCTGCTAAGGCTGCTACTATCAGTACACACTCTTCGTCACCAACTTCCGGTTCTGGCAGATCTTCCACTGCTACGATTCAAGAACTGAATCCATTGAAATATCCTCTGGTAAGAATTTTGAATTCATATTTCACTTACGATGAATAAATTTCAGTTATCATCATCCTAACGGGAAAAGACACTAATCGAAATTACATTAAATGTCCCAGATCCTGGAAACAATTTTTGGCCACTGCTCCACCCGACAACTTTCATGGTGTCGGCTTGTTTGCAGTGATTGGGCTGATGCTTCCTTGCCCATATGGAGAGCTCGAGCAGCCCTAACTGTTTTCCAGTACGGGTATAATAGTGTGTGCGTGGGTAACCCGGGGGTGTCCAATCGCCACATCCCACTGGAGCACTTTCTGTGGCATGCTCAACGCAACAATTTCCAGCTGCAGAGGAAGCCCTTCCAGCACCTCATTTTTGGAAAAATTAACTTCGAATTTGCAAGGGATGCCTACAGGGACATGTATTCCACAGATTGGATCAAAGCCCTTTGGAATGATGTTGGGGTTGGCAAGGCCTTGACCACTCTTGAGCTCCGTGACTGCCGTTTCAATAAAATCAGTGATTACCGTCGGGCGATTTACGGAAACTTTCCAAATTTGAAATACTTGATTATATCGTGTGATTATATCCTGTTGGAATCAGGCTTGCGATTGGGAGCAGAACCAGCAGCGACTCAGTCCCAGTACACCCCGCCAACTTATGGTGAACGACCCAATCTAAGATCCCTCTCCGTTAAGGTGGGTACGTTTGGAATGAAGGCTGTCATATCGTGGCTGGAGCTACTGTCCCACTTTCCCCAACTGGATGTCTTGAATATATCCGGTGGCTGCATTAAAAGTCAAGGGCTAATAGATCTCCTTTCCGCCATCAGGATTATTAGGGAACATGACGGGAGCAAGTTACCACTCCAAATGCTTGACGTCCAAGCGGTCACCTCCGTAACACATTTTCGAAATGGGCTAAATGAGCATCTTCAAATTATATGCAATCTGCTCCAACAGCTTCAGCTCTCCCTTAACTCATTGAATTTGAAATTTGACCATATCCATCAAGTTACCAAAGTGGACCTTAGTGAGCTTCTCGATGTGAATAAAAGGACGCTGCAACGGATTCGACTCTTTGATGATCGGGAATATGTCCGACTCATGTTCCCTTTGGGAATACGGTTGGGAAATTTAATGGAGCTGGAGATGACTGAAGGAATGTGCTTAAACATGAAGTTTCTTAAGCTCACTCCGAACCTGAGGAAACTCAGGATACTGAAGAGGTCACGTACATTCGATCATTCCCTCATGGACGCTCATGCAGCTATGATTACCAGTTCCCGGAAATATCATGTGAAACTGGATAAGCTAACGCTGCTCAAATTGGAACTTGAGTTCCCGATGGCTAGCAAGGACGTTTTACGTTTGACCAAGTGGATGCCTAATGTGGCGACGCTGAGCATGCACTTCGATGACAGGCAGTTTGGGATTGTGTGTAAGCATTGGGGGAATCTCAGGAAATTGGAGGATCTTGGTAAGGACTTGACTGATAAGGGTGTAACGGGGGTGGGGGCTGCAACATGGGATCAAATACGGAGTGGGGAGTCATCTGGAGTTACTCAAAATATAACTTCACTACTGCCAAACATTACATGGCTAAAAAGTAAAAACTTGGGATGAAACATGTTAAAATTAAATTTGTTAAAAATTGCATGTGAATCTAAAAAAAACTATTTATTTTTAAGGGCTGGAATACTTCCGTTCCGCCTCCAGGAATTTGACAAATGCATCCGTTCATAATGGATTCTTAAAAATGCCTACATTGAAGCACATTTGTTTTGATTTCAGCTTGCATGTAATAATACGCCAATTATTGTCCATTGAAGCTCTCAATATAACTTGATAACGATGGCTAAGTTGCTAGTTACTAAAACTTATTTTGATTTTAGGCATTGGAGTTTGGTGATGACGCCAGAAATGCTCTTCTGCTGAATGGGGTGCGCCTCTCCGCCGCTTCCGAATTCTGCTCCGAATGCACCGCAAAAAAATTATAATAGGACGATTGAAAAGAGATATGTACTCCGTAGTAATTATATCGACTTCATTATTGCCAACTATTCACTGCCAATTGCTATCATAATTTTAGGTGAAGAAAATTTGGTTTTCTCCTTAATTAAATTGGCCTGCAACTTAAAACCTTTCGCCACGCATTGTTTCTCTGTTTGTATGCTTAAATGAAAAATGCTAACAACAGTGGCAATTGGTCACCAATGAAGTAATTTGAACCTGACAACGATTGAGTGATTTTTTTAAAAGTTTCAGACATTGCAGTTTGGGGAGGCTGCAAAGAATGCTCTATGGAATAGAGAATAATTTTCATTTGTCTGCAGAATTTCGTCCCATTAGATCACGCGAAATTTATTAGTTATGTTTTATTAATCATATTATAATATGCTGTTATAGCGATATGTGTATATTGATTGTACGAATTTTATTTGAAAGTAGATATATTTTAATCAGTTCGCTGGTTTCAGCAAAATTAAATTAAAAACCTAATCTTATTTAATTGTAACAATTTTTATGTTATTATAATTTTTTAAATTATACTATCCATTCTTACTACTTATATATATAAATAACATTTATCTACCATTCTCTTAATAAAAATAACTTTTTTTTGCTTTCGTAACGACAATCAGTGCAATGGTCATGAGATCTTATTTTTAGCAGAAAAAAATGTGTTGCAACATATTTGCAAAATGAGAAAAGGAATACATTTTCAATTACATTAATATGAAAATAAAACCAAATATTTAATGTTTCCCCAAAGAACCTTAAGCCAATTCAATGTCCTACTATGAAATTAATTACGACACATGTCAGAAGTTGCATTACGCTTTATGTATTCCTATTGTCAGTACATGATTTTGTAGAGCTGGGCAGAAATAATTTTAAATGTATAAAGAAGGAAAATTAAATGCTGATCCATCATAAATAGTTTTATGGCTTGTTTGCTTTGATTTTATGACTTACGCTTGCCCATCAACCCAACCTTTTAAGTATCCTTTTCCCCCTGAAAAGGACATTGCCGTTGAACCTGCTCAAACCTTAACTTGGACCTGGGCCTATGAAATGAATTCTGTTGGCTACAGCCCAGTGATCTGCTGACCTGATCGTGAGCAGCGAAAGGGGGAGAGGAAATTTAACCTGATTGATCACTATCAGGTTTGGTATGGACAAAACTTGGCTTTAACTTGTCAGGCAAACATAAAATCTACTTTATTTTAAGGGATTGCAATTTTGGAAGGGGCTGTGGAAAAGAAACATTTCTTCTCCAATAAAATGTAACCTTGTTCTCTTCCTCTCAGATAATCTCCTAACTACAACAGGTATATAGACAAGAAGACTTAAAAAGACTCAAATTATCAGTTCATTACGAGATCCATCCTTGGGCAAAAGACAATTTCACTATCAAAACAGCAATGGGCCTACACATCCAATATGTAATTCCATATCCATATCGTACAGTCCTCAGTCATCCTTTACATGTAACCAGTTTTGAAGTTGTTGTGGCAAGTGGTTGTGAAAGTGAAAGTTGGTCCCTGTAAGTCTTTCTTATCGTGTCCGGGAAATAACATTTAAAAGAAGATTTAGTTATAAATACTGATATAAATATTTATATGGTAACTCATGTATTGGAATCTTGCAACGACAAATTTAGACAAAAAAAATCGTAATTATCAAATTATCATTATCGTAAAAATCAAATTTTCATAATAATCATTAAATATCCAATGCAAAACCGTAATACATAAAATAAAACGAAATGAAGAAATAAACTGGGAAAAACTAGTTTGGGAAGCGAAGGGAAAAAGTACTTAAGCATTGACATGTGGGGGAAATGCTGATTTCGGCAAGTTGTGGCAAGTCGGCAATTCAGACATATAACTTGTGTAGCCCATAGATAATAGTGATGGTTTTATGACTTGGCTACTCTTAAAAGGCAACCTTTCCGCACTTCCTCGTTGCGAGCCAGTAAATACAAGTAACTAGGTCTGCACAAACCTTGACTTCAACACTTGTGTAAAATTAATGTTGTTGATTACAGCTCACGATCAGTGAACTAGCCTGAACTGCGACAAAGGGGAAAAGAGATTGTAACCTGCTCAGCTTTGATCTGGACAAACCTTGGGCTTTGGCTTTGGATAACTAGCTTGTAAGTGATAGTGGGAAATGATGTTATTCCTATCTGGCCTGCAAACACATCAACTAACTTTTAAGAGGTTGTTATTTGAAAGGGCTATGACGGAAGAACCCTTCTTCGCCAATAAAAACTGACCCAGTTTCCTCTCAGATCATCTTACATGTGTTCAAAAACAAGAAGACTTACAGAAACCGTCATATTATCAGTTCTCATATCAAAATCCATCCATGGACAAAGGCAACTTCAAGGCAAAAGCAATTTGGTCTATTATTGGAGAAAAGTAATCTCACTATCAAAGGTTTCAATCGTCTCAATGAGTCTTCATGCACTAATACTATACTACATAATAATATGTATCCATTTTAAAGTAAATGGATTTGGTCTTGCTAGTCTTTTGCTATCAGCATATTAGTTAGTCAGTCTTGATGTTGTCCATGTGTAAAGTGGTTGTGAAAATAAAAGCTGCTCCTTGTTAGTTTTCCGTAAAGTGCACGGAAATAATTTTAAAATAAGATTTGGTTACCCCCGACGGGTTAGTACAAATTAAATGGACGGAGTTGAAGATGAATTCAAGCGAAGACGCACCCTTTCATCATCATCATCCTCATCATATTCATCATCATCATCATCCCTAACTTCTGGTTCTGACGACGACAGTTTCTCTGCAATTCAGGAAATGCATCCATTGCAAAATCCACTGGTGAGGAATTGTACTTCAAATTACACTTTACTAATTTCATAGTAAATGGATCGTGTCAATCGGTTTAATTTAGGATGGACTAATTAATGTTTGGCGTGATCTCTTTAGATTCTGGACTCGCTCTTCCCATTCTTCGAATTCCGACAACTTTGCTGGTGTCGACTTGTCTGCAAGACATGGCTGGAAGCATCCCTGACTGCCTGGAGATCTTGCGCAACGTTATCGATCAACCAGGATCGGGATGCTAATATTTCCGTGGGCAACCGAGCAGTAACCAAGTGCGTCATCCCAATCAAGCAATTCATCAACTTGGTGATGGGCAACCAGTGCCAATTTAAGACCAAGCCATTCAAGCAGTTGTGCATCCGAGATGTTAAGTTTAGTCGTTATGTGAAGGCGGATACAAATTCACTACTGAGGCTGCTGAACTTGATTGGGAGCAGCCTAACAACTCTTGAGCTACGCAACCTCCGGTTTGATCTGGAAGACATTGCCGACTTTCGAGACATCATTTATAAAAAGTGTCCAAAGTTGCAGAGCCTATTTCTATTTTGTGAATTAGCTAGCTTGAAACGGGATGTTGGAACGATGACCCTGCCATATTCCCCACCCGACTATGGGGAGCAAGTCCATCTGAAATCCCTCTCCATTCAGCTGGAGAAGTGGGATGAATGCAATCATCTCATAACTTGGCTGGAGTTGTTGTCTCACTTTCCAAGCCTGGAATCGTTGAGATATTTTGGTGGCCAAATAAAAGGTCCAGAGTTACTGGATCTGCTCTCCGCCATCAAGGCTGTCAGGGAATTCGATCAAAACAAATTGCCCCTGAGGAATTTGGACGTCGACGGGAGGATTGAGATTGACGATAGACGTCTTGAACTCATCCGGAATATATGTGGCCTTCTTCAAGAGCTTCAGCTTTCCCTGAAGTCTTTAAATATAGGAATGATGAACGGTAACAATGAGCAAGTTGCTCTGATGGGGCAACTTCTTACTGTGAACAGACGGACTTTGCAAACACTCTGTGTCTTTGCTACATCTAAAATAAGGGACTCTTTCAGCTTCCCCGAGGGCATCCAACTGGAATCTTTGTATGAACTCGAATTATTTGAACAATTTTGCTCAAGCGTAGACTTTCTCAGGGCCACACCAAACCTAAGGGAACTCAGGATTTTGAACGGAATCAATGCACCCAATCCGGAATCAGATATGATTTCCAATTCAGCGAAATACCACATGAGGGATGTGAGGCTGAATCACTTGAAATTTTTAAAATTGGAAATGACTGTGAGCGCGCATGACATCCGGCGGTTGACTATTTGGATGCCAAATGTTGAGACCCTGAGCACACACTTGAATGACCAGCAGCTGGAGGTAGTCTGCGGCTATTGGAGGCATCTTAAGAAATTGGAGGTGTTTGGTAAAGAGTTGACGGATGTAGGTGTAGTTGGAGTGGGGGCGTCAGCAATGCATGAAAAAGGGTATGGGGGACTCGGGGAAAGCGATCAAGATGAACTTGCTCTACCCAACATTACTCTGCTTGAAAGTAATAAAATATCCGCCTAACTACTCGGAATAACATAACAAATAATAACAAAAGCTGGCCCCAAATAACATTCACATTTTTTTTTTAAATAGAGCTGGAGTACTTTCAATGTGGATCCAGAGCATTGACAAATGCATCCGTTTATGAAGGATTCTTAAAAATGCCCAAATTAAGGCATATTGTTTTTAAGTGTGATTTGCAGGTATGCCAGAGCTCATTTTAATCTCAAATTTAAAATAATCATTTTATTAATGTCAATTTTACTAAAGAAAACTCATTTTTGGATTTCAGGCTTTGGAGTTTGGGGATGCAGCGAGGAATGCACTTATGGAGAATAGGATTCTCTTATCTGCTGCCTGAAAGCTTTGCTGTGGTATTTTAATTAGTACTTTACGTAATAGTAAAAATTCTTAAAAGATTAGACATTGGTCCAGTCGTGTGTATGCATTTAATTACATTACAGTAAGGACAAAGATAATGTAGGAATTCTATAAGGATTATATAAGCAAAACAGAACATCCGATAAACTATGAATAAATAAAGCAAAATGACTGGTTTTTTATAAATGAGATCGGTTTTCCCTTTACCATTCATCATTCAGTTATTAGCTCAGCGAACAAATCATTTTATCTTCAGTGTGATGTAAGTATGAATGCGACGTAGCTGGACATTAGACCTACTGCAGAACACGCCCGGTTATAAGGACTAGAATCCAGAAGGCCTACGGACAAAAGATAAGACCAAAGCGGAAAAAATGCCTATATGAAAATATCAAATGTAGGACATAACGTCTAAGCCATTGCATTTTGCATTTTAGTCATATTCTCAACAACTCCTCATAGGTATAACTTAAGTTAGGTTTATAGACAAGTTAACAACACATTACAAAAACATATTAAATAAAGCCATTTTCAATTATTATTATGGAAATTACGTGTATTATAATCAATCGGAACGGTAGCATACATTACGTGATTACCTGTTTTATACTTTCGAAAGCCTTGTTACTATATATACTGTATTCCAACTAATAATTACGATTTTAATTAGTATATGTTTTTGTAATGTGTCGTTGACTTGATTAATAAGCCTAACTTAAGTTATACCTAAGAGGAGTTGTTGAGAATATATGACTGAAATGCAATGGCTTAGACGTTATGTCCTACATTCGATATTTTCTTATAGGCCTTTTGTCCGCTTGGGTCTTATCTTATGTCCGTAGGCCTGCTGGATTCTAGTCCTTATAGGCGGGCGTCTTCTGCAGTAGGTCTAATGTCCAGGACTCTGAATGCGAACCATTTGCGACAGCCACAATTAGTCGTGTCATGCGTTTATGCGTATATGTATATATTGAGTTAAAGAAATGCACTTGCAAATAAATATGTATTTTCTTAGTTCATTAATTTCTGTAAATAAAAACGTCGAAGCTATTTTGTTTCATTGTGGGTACGTTAATTTTACTATAAATTCTTTAGTAAGTTTAATTAACATTTGCAGTTTCTCAGGATTATGCTCTTGCTTAATTTACAGTTGTATAATTGCTCAAATTTAGCTGATGTTATCTTGGTATTTACAAAATTCCTTTATTTAGAAATTTATATTATCTTATTTATTTATCATATATTTATCTACAACCACTTTCTGAATAAATATATTTTGGACAGTGCATACAAACAGTACATGGGCATTCATGCTCTGACTCGTGACAGAAAAAATATTGTAGCTCAACTTCATATGGTTGTATTTTTAAAATAAAGGGAAAATGAACAAAATTGAATGATGACTTACATATCTGTATACACAACATAAACCTACTACGATGAAGATGACGCTTTTGAAATTCAACTCAATCAAAATCAGTATATCCGCCTCAGTTTTGTTTTCATATTCACTTAAACAGGTTCAAGTGTCCAAGATTGCATTATTTTTCATGTACCTTCAAGTGCCTGAGCAGGGACCTTCTCCACAAAAAAGGTTTATCACAAATGGCACATGTAAATTGTTTATCTTGAATGTGGACATTTAAATGTTGTTGTAATTCCTGGGATGAATGAAAACTCTTGTTGCAATGATCACATTTGAAGGGTCGATAATTCTCATGAACTCGTCGTATGTGTGCTTGCAAGTATATGTTTCTTGAAAACATGTTGGGGCATTTTTCACACGAGACGATTTGTTCCTTGGAATGTGCTACCAAGTGATTCCTGAGTGACAAGTTGCTTTTATATAAACGTCCACAAATCTCGCACTTATACGGTGTCTCATAAAGGTGCGTTCCTAAATGTATCTGAAGTACATTTTTATTGTAAAAATTTTTGTAGCATAATTCGCACTGGAAACAGCGTTCGCGGTTTGACTGGTGAGTTCGTAGATGTCGAGTAAGGTTATGTTTACTACTTAACTCCTTTGTACAAATGCTACAAAAATATGGCGACTCATATATGTGGCGGCGGACGTGTTCCTCCAGGCGATAGTTACTGCTAAATTGCTTGTCGCAGAAGATGCACTTGCGTGCGATAATTTCCAAGCATGAGTGTCTGTATGTAATATGGTTTCCTAAAGAGCCTTTTGATTTAAAAGTGTCTGGACAATGCGGACAAACTAGCCGCTTGTGGTTTGGATCGTGAATGGGCATATGGCGGTTATAATTACTCTTGTTTGCAAATGACTTGCTACAAATTTTACATTTTAGTAGTCTGCTATGTTTCCGAAATTGTTCATCCTTTTTCGAAGTGTTTCTTTGAGAAAGAGACTTCATATTGACGATGAGAGGATATTTTCGCACCTTATTCGAGCGCACAGCTCCTGTATTTTGCTATACATTCAGCCTATCCACTCTCCAATGCAAATTAATTGAGGTCACTAATTTTCTCTGCAGTTTGGATTCACTTGGAATTTTGAACGTGCTGTAAAATTGAACAAGGTTTTTTGTCGTTTATGCAAAATCACATAATTTAGCTCAGAAGTCTCACAATCAAATTCTCAAATTCACAACAGGATCAGCTAGAGCCGCACTCAAATTTAACTTGCTCCGGTTAAATTATTTGACTGATATAATTTTGCACTGTAGGTCTTTTTAATGTTTGTATGGGAACTTGAGGCACCAGGCACCAACAAGCGTATGTTTATGTCCCACAAATTATGTTTGGGTAGGCACACCCAATATATTATGCACTTCACCAGCTTCGGCTACTACA